>JAQBSW010001275.1:0-141136 GCA_029291075.1 Eudiplozoon nipponicum | reverse complement strand
AAACTAAGCATGATCACAGTTAAGGGAGGCATCAATTCCACAAAATCGGGATTGTTCTAGCTGTGAAACTTTAAATTACTGTCCAGAATTTGCAGCGGACAGCTTGAATTGGTCCACAATTGCTTTGAAATCCGAAAATCTATCCACTGCGCCTACCACTCCGCGGAATATGTAGAAGACCTTTAGGCCCTATTTTAGGAGAGCCCTCGAGACGCCAGGATTGGATAACCTGTGTGCGGAATTGTCATATAACTTAGAACATCTAAATTCCTCGGCACTTTCTCTTAAAATAAATTTCTTATATCCTTTGTTTAATTGGTCAGTATCCTCGCACTTATTGCTGATATCCATTATGTGAAATTAAATTTTATTTAAAACTATTCTTACAGCAAAAATAGTATACTCAATGTCTCACTAATTGCCACAACGTACATTTCCGGAAGTGAAAACCTTGAAAACAAATATCCAAGATTATTACCTGTAATGAATTTACCATCCTTCTCATAATATCAATAAGAATAATAATTTGTAGCAAACTTCAATACTTAATTGTCAAAATATCCCTTGGTTAAATGAATTTCAAGAAACTAATCAGTTAGGCCATGAACATGCAATATGCGCAACACGCAACTTAAAATCTCTAGGAGGCTGAATATAAAAGTCACCAAATAAAATCCAAATTTTCGACAATATGCAAAAAGAAAAATTACCAAAATTAGAAATTTATTTTAAAACAAAACTTTTTTAATGAAACCAGCGGTAACATCAGTTGTCCAAAAATAAAAATTGATTTATTTTAAATGAGATGATAATAAATATCTAACAAGCTAATTGAACTTTACAAATAATTAACATTTAAATTCATGTTTCAACTTAAGCTTCACGGTAAAACTTTTGTACAGGTGCAACTTATTGTGAATGTATTAATATATGAAGATATAACTAGGCGACTGCGACTTCTCATTATGCAATAGATACAATGACATTTGAACAAGTTATAATTAAATGAAAACAAATAGCAGAATTTAAAATAGATTTATATTTCTGGTAAAATCTGAACACGAAAGCAGGTGAAATGTGATTTATCCAGTAGAGCGGTTTGCCCTAGTTACGAACTCTAAACATTGTCCAAAACTTGAAGCGAACCGGGCTTGAACCGAAGCACATTTCCTTGGAGTATGGAACTTGATGCACGGTGTCATGCCTGTATTGTACTAATCTCATTTTTTTAATCGATAACCAATTTATTATTCCGATTATCCACTCTTTTAAGTGACTATATATGGAATCGCTAAAGAAATGAAGTTAAAACTAGCAACAAGGATCTGACTTTAGACACTAGACACCTTTGAACATGGAAAATTCTATTATTTTGTAGTCCACCGACATAAACTTTTTGAATATATTTTTAGCAAAAAATAAACATTGCATCGTGTATCACAAAAGAATGCGTCAAGTAAGGCGGTTTCGGCCTTTTTGGACATTCTACAATTTTTCCAAATTCTACTGTGGACGGGAATTGACTTGGAGCACATTTGCGTTGTAGTATAGGGCTCTCTTCACTGCGCCAGTCTTGTTAATATTCTACAAGCAATCTGAAGTACTATACAATTAGAAGTTGCTGATTAGCTCTATCTTTAGATAGATCTGAATTGATAACCAGCAGTATATGCCATGGCAAATGTTGTTGTGTCAAGTTGATTTTCTTCCTGTGATTATGGTGTCAACCCTGAAGATGGGACTGGAAATAAGGTTTCGAAGTATCGCAGAAAATCTGAAAATCTGGCCCCAACGTCATTTTCAGATAATCAGCTCATGGGTTGTTTCATAATGACGGGACATGTGAGAACCCATAAATCAATGCCAAACATAAACTGTGCACCTGGAAATGTAAAGTATTCAAGATTTTACCGACCTATGAATGCTATCAATTTTACCACACAAGCAATATACGGAAAAAAGGCAAGCATGTACTATATAAATTGGGAATTTTATTTTCATTTGAAGCGTATTGCATTTTGTCAGTATGAACAAAGCGACGTATCACTTTATAAAGAAAATTCATTTAGTAGCACGGTTTCCTCCTTGTTTGGGACTCATTAAGTTTTGTCTTCATTCTAACACGGACGTGACAAGAAAAAAAGGCATACCTGATTCGCAGCGAAGAGCTCTATCTAATACACCACCCGTTGTTGCAAACTACATGTATTTTTCAGTTATATGCTAACATAAGTTTTCTTGGACATTCATTGATTTGGTGCCGATGGCATGTATTTTAAGCTAATTTTACAACGAAAAACCAACCGTTTGTCATTTTTTAATAGACGACATGTCACTTGATGAAGATACATAAGGCCACGTGCAGATTGTTATTAAATGTTTTCTCTTCCTAAGAAATATACTGGATATTATTCAAAGGCAATTTATTTATTGAAGGTATTTATTTTTTTAATTGATCTAGGGAATCATGTGATATTCTTATTTATTCGTCAGAACAGTTAAAGAATTCATATTTTTTCTATTGGGACGTCCACTGAGAAATATGCCATTAAGGTTTCGTTCAAGTGGTTTAAGTGTATAAATAAGAGTCATTTTAACCTATTAATGTATAGGAGTTACAGCGTGCTAGTTGGTAATTTCGTGCCTGCACATATGTTTATGTGTCGGGAAATAATATTTGCGATAGTTCATTGGAGTATTCGCCTTTACCTAGTATACCTTATGTCCGGTGCAGAGCAATTAAATAATAAAAGCCTTAAATTTATAAATTAGATTTCTATTGCATCCCGATATTTCAATCATTAGATATATATATATATATATTTATATATATATATATATATATATATTTATATGAAAACATATGATATATATATATATATATATATATATATATATATGTAAAATAATGTATATATATAAGCAGTATCAGCATAACGTTTCATCAGATAACAAAGACAATTGATCCAGCAGTATTGTTTCGCTCTTCTTGAGGGCCCTTCAAAATACAGTCAAAAATTTTCCAGAAACCAAACACGAACCAGGACACATAAGCATTGGAATCTGAGACCCTATCTAATGCGCTACAACAGCCACATACTACACGCCATTTCAAATTATACAGAAAATATATTTTTCTGGTTATCTTTTCTATCAGATAAAACATATTTGGAATCCATTAATAAATGAAATACTAGTTATTCACTCCGAATCTTCCATTATACGGCAGACACTGTACCACCTGGGAAAGTTTTAGCGAGATTAAAGTCTAATGCTAGGATTTCGATTATATGTTTCTTCAGGTAATTCTGCCGGCAGCTAGTTCTGGATAACACTTGATATGTTCCTGATAAGGAAGATACCGGTCTACGAATGAATTGTGTTTTCTACCTAATGCAGCATTTATTTTCAACTGATACTGTGCCAAAAATTTTACCATTCGAATTTATATATATATATATATATAAAAGTATGCATAAATTCGTAAACAGCATCTGCTTCAAATGTTTTTATTCCTAGTTAAAAATATTGGCTCAGGTTTCCGTTGATCCCCATTGTGCTTCGGTTGCATTTTGTTTTAGGGCGTTGTTTGAAAAAACTTAATTTTAATTTAGTTAATGTATGGGAATCATATTATGTTTTAATGTACCCTGTGAGCATGTTTTATCAAGAAATATAGGTTGTTGAAATCTGACTCAATTTTTGTTCAAATGATTGATGTATTGATCATTATAAGGCAATTAAAATTCAAAATCAGATTTCAAAACGTTTTGAACCGGAGTAACAGATTTTATTATATTGGAAGTACTCGTTTCGTTAGGATTATGCTACCACACTCTACCGTATGCTTCTTATTTTAATGTGGAAAAGTTTTGAAAAGTTTACATCTGTTCTTTTCCGATAAATGCTGAAACGTTTTGAAGGTTTCTTTTGTCGGGCAGTATTGTTACATTGTTACTAATCCATCTCTTTTCCGGTGAATCCCCCTTTTTTGCTCACGCAAAATTCTTCATGATATTAGTTGACTGATAGTTCGATCAACACGCCGTTCGCTTTTTTCAAAATCCACACTCGTTATTTCAACAATACACAGAATTTCATACTACCATATAGCACGTCATCAATAAATTCCAAGTTAAATGTGGATTAAGTGTGTAACGACTATTTTCGTTGAAATTAATGGCTCCAGTAACAAAAAATCAATAATATCTTATATCTCTAGATATGGATTATAATTTTTCACCAAAGTATCTGACAACCCGTTACCTTACAATCTGTCTTCAAATGAATTAATTAAGGATGCAAAAATATTGTATGCAATAACTCATAATTCTGTCCGAGTATTATTAGAATTTAACGAGTATAAAGAGTATAAAGTGATCAATAATGAATGTATAATGAAGATATGCATTTTCAACAGTATGAAGCACGTAAGGAGAGTTTTCCTACTTAAAATACACTTGATTAAGTTTTGGGGTCAAAGTTTTACCGGAAATTGTTATATGAAAGTGATTTAATGGTCTGCGCATGTTTTCATAAATGAGTATTCCTACTTAGAAAATTAAATTAATGACTATTTTTAAGTAAAGCAATTAGTCGCAAGGTACAGGATATCTAATCTGCAAATGAATATAGGTTATTCGCAATAATTAACAGATAGATGGATCAGTTCTAACTGGATTGTATCATAAAATATGTGGCAACTTAAGTCAAAGGGAAACAAAAAATGTGTGAAGGTGTACCATATATTCATTTTTGTCAATATCGACGATGTGGTGATTTAATAGTAGCAGAGTTGGTACACATTAATGATTTAAAAAATGTAAGATTATGCTTATATATAAATATATGCAGTCTAGTCCTTTGTAAGGTCACTATAGTAGCTTATGATTTAGAAATTAATACTTGTAATTGTGAAAATGTTTCAACCGGATGTACTATTGTGCATATTCATTTGGTGATTATTTAACATTTTTGACTCAATTTTATATTAATAATTTTAGAATCAGAAATAATTGATAAATTTTAATTGAATTTGAATCGGAAAAATATCGACACTCCGAAAAGTTTGTTTCTGAACTAGTCGTCTTGTATTGGCAACAAGTGCTGGTCTGAAATTTTAATTATTCTTATGCAACTTGATGTATAGCTTGTCGTTTTGTCCTGTTAACCTGGAATAATTATTCGTTAAGATTTTCTGAATCAAATTTCATCATCATAGTTTTGATATGATATCACGACATAATTTTGAATATCTTAATCATGTACTCGCTAAAACTTACTAAGTTCGTCAAATTACGACGTATATATTACATGCAAATTTAATGTGTCTTTGTCATGGATTATACTGTTTAATTTTGTCATCCAATAATACTAAACACATTCAAATTTTTATCAATACATTTGTCAAAGTTGCTCATGTCAACATCTTGTGGCAAATTTTATTGTTCCTATGAGTATGATGTCAAACCTGAAGATAAGGCTGGAAATAAAGTCCCGAGAATTTATAAAAAAATTGGAATATCAAGTTAAAGTCCATTTTCAGACAATCAGCTGGTGGACGGCTTCAGAGTAAAGGGATAGGTTAGAACTCATCAATCGATGCCAAATAAAATTTGTGCACGTGGAAATGCTAGGGAAACAAGATTTTAATTGTCCTGTACATGAAAAATGCGGAAATATATTCTAAAAAAATTACAGCGCTGCGCAAGGAACAACAAAATTTAAGAATTACCTTATTTCGCAATTATTGCCAATCATCATATTGTCACTGACTCTCTCTTCCATAATTCATCACATCAATTCTTAGATGACGGATTATTAGCTTCATTCGACGCGTAAGCAAATAAAAATCACCATTATCAATCATTAGGATGGTTGTTCTGTTCTTATGTTCACTGAAAATTGCTATTCATTTCTTAGCAAACCGTTTTTCATTTCATCGCCGCATATAAATTTACCAAATACGTACCAGTATAGTAGTTCTGCCTCTCATTTTATCCAAATTATCCATTCAACGCAAAGAAGAATGTGAAATTATCTTCTCGTAGAAACAACACCAACCATAGGAGTTTTTCTGTTTTTCGTCTTCAAAACGATGCCTAATCGGAATTTTTTTAGCAGACGGTTATTTGATTCAACATCGCGTATACAATGGCAAAAACAATAAAAAGCTGGGCATAATCCTTTAGAGCAAAGCGTTATTAATTAAACGCAGATCAGAACGATAACTGCTGTGACACGATTGCACAATTTCAAAGCTGACTCACTAAGAAAAACACGGCTGAGCCTCTATTGCTTTGGTCACCTCCTGTTGAACCAACACACTTTTCTCTATCATCTTATAGCCAACACGACTTATTCATTTTAACAGATTTGGCAATAACGATTGTCTCCGTCCAAATAAAGAATAAATACGGTTTAATGGCTTTTATTAATAGGATTGAAAGACTTTAATGCTAAATTCTTTACAAAAAAATTAATAAAATCAACTCAATCCCGAAAGGATTATTAGTTACCGTATAAATTAATTATAAGGAAGATAGGTTATCAGCTTTCCATCTTCTCCTATGCAACGACGCGTCTAGGCCACATATTCTTCTGCAATTCATGTTCACATAACACGAAAAATGACTAAATTCATCTTGTCCGACGGTGTCGATTACAAACACAGATTTCCTCTCTGAGAACTGGTCTAACGTGTGTTGCCTTCCACAGAATTGACCAATGACGCCTCTATTTATGAGTACAGTAGAATACGTCCCGGATCAATCCCCGTTGTAGTGGTTAACACCTATTGAACGTCCACATTGCGTCGGTGATGATAATGTTAATCAAAGTTTGTGAACTTGAAATGAATTTCAATCACATTTGGTTTAATCAGTCGCATAATATAGCAAATTTACAATCAGTTGCACAAACTGACGTATTTGGACCTTCCATAATCATCATCACAGCAAAACGGCCAACTGATTAACGGGGGTTAAAAAATTTATGAACGTGCAACTGGAGGATTCTCCAATATACGACTCTCTCCTAGTATTCTCATACACAGTCTACTTGAGAAGAATATTTGGCTGTAAAATTGTTTATTCAATTGTGAAAATAACATTGTGCAGCTTGCGGCAGAGGTGCTTTGGAGGGGATAACAATTCTTTAAATCGGGTTTACGAGCTTGAGATAAGCTTCCGTCACTTCGTATCATACCAGTCTCACAGCATAGAAAAACTTCAATTTGTCAAAAACATCTATGCGTTTTGACATTCCATGGTATTTGATTAAAGAGAAGCTAAACATACTTATAAGAAATGTAAAATACGCTATGATTTTCTCCCACTATTAAACTCGCACACATTGTACTTGAATGGATTTAGAGGGTGCCAAATTGTAATGCAGTTATAACTAAAACGTTTCAGCAGTTTACGACACAGGTCCATACGTTATAAGATTGACCAATTAATGATGGCACAAGAAGGGGTAATTTTTCTTTAAATCAATTTTTAATTATTTGTACAGATTGTTTAAGTTTAACTCGCTATTTGAACAGTTGCTGTTGGCTTGAAAATAGAATTTGGGCAAAACAGCGTTTTCCGTGGAAAAGGAGTGTTTTTGTTAAATAAATCCTGCAAAGTATTTCATAGCAAGCAATAAAATTCAGCTGTTTCAATTCTGGTATATATTGCTGCCTTCGCAGTGTAATCTGGTAAAATGTTGTGCAAGCTCTCTGGGGAGTTGATTAAGTTTTTCATTGACTGTATCCTCTCTTTCCTTATGAAGTTGTTTTGTAAATCTGACCACTTCACAAACATTTGCGCATAAATTCTTTTATTATAATCTATCGTATCATATATGTAGGTTGGAACAAATTAATTCTTTTAGACTGTAAGCCATACAAACTAATACACATTACATTTTGCATCATATGAACAGATGTTCAATATTTCCACGGCCTCACCCAGAGGATTCTATTTATTAAATACAAACTATGTGACACATTATACTATTAGTATAGGAAATGATAACCTTCACTTAATGTACATGAATATATGTTTTTATAAGACTACATCTTTAGATATATTCCAATGGAAAATGACACAACATACGTAATGTATGCATTGCTTAGCATCACAGAGTTCTAAAAAGCAAACTAGTTATGCTCACTTAATTGATTTTTTTATCCCCACCGAGTTTAAGTTGTTGACTGGTCACATTTTTAGTCTGATTATTTCAACGAACATTTTCGAGTATCTTTCTTAACAGTACCCTCTATATACACAATTTTGACAAGTAAAAAACGATAGAAAAGTTGGTTCAAACATCTTTGTTCTCACTTGTGACTTACTGATCTCATAACAATTATAGTCATTTCACTAGAAAATCGTGAGTAATTTTTCTCTGTGTGTGTGTATTTTTAACCGGGAGGGATTCCGTTAAATAAAATTAGATAAACGTGTGCGATCATGTAAGGGAAAATACTGTCATTTAATAATAAATTCTTGTTTGCACGTGTCAGAATACTTTTTTATTCTTAACATATGAAACAACTTAATTAGAAGTGAGATCAACTGTCAGCGAATGGCCAAGTAATACAAATACAACAATAGTATTATTATATCAAGATAAATATCTAAATGTTAGTGAAAATAATATACTCAATTAAGAACTAAAATTACAATAAATTATGTTTCAACATTGAATTCAAGAAATTGCCTATCAAAAGTAAGATCATAGGAATATTGGTACCAAATTCTTTAAAACAAGTTTGCGAGATTGAAGTAACCACCAATCCCATTTTATTTAACTTTTCGTCGAACAACATAGCAAAACTACCGCCAGTCGCACATAATGACACTTTTCGACCTTCCACGATCATCATCAGATTACGACGGCAAACTGACTATCGAGGATCAATCCGCACTCCAGACTACTAGAGGTGAGAGCCGCATATCTAATTTTTCTTTCTTATATATGGAATGCGGTTTGATCCTCGTCGTTCTCTGATGATGATCATTTGTGATCGAAACGCGTCAGTGCGCACAACTGGCGGTAGTTTTGCTATGTTGTTCGACGACTGTTTAAATACAATGGTATTGGTTTTTACTTCAAGCTCTAAAACTTGATTTAAAGAATTTCACCACCTTCCGCGCAATTAATTACTGTTTAATTATATTGACTATATATTTATTTGGGGCGAAGCTGCAATCACTAATTTTGTAACTGGAATAGAAATTTGCAGCCATTATTTTCCGTCATCATTCGAGACAATTAGATGTGAGAGCCGCATATCTAATTTTGCTTTCCATATATATGCAATGCGGTTTGATCCTCGCTAGCCAGTTTGCCTTCGTAATCGGAGGATGCACATGAAAGGTCGAAACGTGTCAAAGCGTTCAACTGGTGGTAGTTTTGTTATGTTTTTCGACGACTGGTTAAATACAATGGGATTAGAGCTTACTTCAATTTCGCAAACATGATTTAAAGCATATTCACCACCACCCGCGCTATCAGTTGCTGTTTAATTGGTACGAAAGATGGTGTTTGACAGAATAGTACAGTGACATGTGTTAATCACCATAAAGAGACTAAGTCAATATATACATAACGAGAAATAAAGGATGAAATATTGAAGGTTGCCATTGGAAATAATTCCAAAGATAATTACGCAGTAGTAAATATGAAGGCCACGTATAAAATAATTTGAAGTCAACTTTATAAGTCCATTGCTGAAGCGAGTTTCTGACCAGGATTAATTCAATCTTGGGTTCCAAACATTAATTAATGCTGTGGCATAAATTGAGCCTAGGTAAGTTTTCGCTGCTAACACGTTCAGAATTTCATCTTTTGATTTACTTTACTATATTATCTAATAAATATTTTAGAGTCCATTCCGATCAAACATTGCCGCGCGTCACATCATAACAAGAGAGAACAGGTTTATTTTGATTTATATATTTGCTTCCAATTTTATGTTCTACTCTTCTTACCGTAATGGGGCACATGCTTTGACTTATATCCATGAATTTATAGACTTCACTTTAAATTTTTCACATTTCTGATTGGTCTAACGGTTCAATTATCTCATGTTAGTTAGAAGGTTTAGTGCCCAGAATAAGGCGATGTCTTCTAACGGTTTTTATGTTATAATTAGATACTCCAGATTTTCCTTTGCTGCTAAATATTCGAATATAATTATGCATTTATAATTTGCTAAATTATCGTTCTATCAATCGTAATGTACACAATTCTATTAATCTTTACTTTCGACATTAATAATTCTTGCTTCTCGAAACCTGCTTAATTTAATCTCCAAATTTTATAGATTTGCCAGCCTACAGCTTTTAATTTTCATTCATTTTCAGGTAACAATATTTACTCGTTACAAATAGTTTGATATAGAATAAAGAATGATACCTGAGAAAGTAACTTTCTAACTTCGCAATATTTTAAATTAATTTGACATGCAAAAATGGTAGTTGCGCCAATTAAATTTGAATTCAAATGTGTAAACAGCCAGGTTTATGAAATTTATCTTATAATTTTTTTAACGAATAAAATTATCATTTTGTATATGGCGAATTTTTTTTCGGTAACAAATATATTTGATCAAATTGATTATATATCATTTTATGTGTATTAATTTTACGATTGCTATGATCAACAGATTTAGTCAGTCGTATAAGTACTTAAACAAATTATTTTAATTAACAAAAAAGCACTTAAAAGGCATTCAGACAATCACGCATACATACACAAAAAGAGATCTAAAACTCCCGAACATAGAGATCCAGAAGAGCTTATAACTTTAGGATATATTTTAACGAGCCTGTCCCCTGGATCCTAAGTCTCGTAAAAATTTGCGTCAGTAAATTAATATTTGAAGTATAATCAATTAACTAGTATCACGAATAAAAACATCTGGCACATGAGTTTTGTGAGATATTATTTCTGTATATTTAGCTATACACCAGATTTCCCTCATTATTCTGAATAACGGGATATTAAAATGGTCTATTCAAGCTCTGCTTCAACTAAAGAATTCGGCATTTCGTAACAAGGATTTGTGTTAATTAAATCAAGATTGCAAACTTGATTTGAACACTTGATCCATTATATACACCTTTTTCAGTATAAACTAAGAATTGTACGGTGTAGAAAAGGCAATTTATTCAGTATACCGGTTTCGCACCTATTGAGAACTTATCACGCACTGTCGAGAATTCGCCGCCAACAGAGCTTGAACCTAGGCACATCTGCATGGGAATCCGATGCTCTAACCAATGAGTCACCCTGCCGAATTTTCAAAGAGTGCGAAATCGGTCTACTGGATGAATGGTCATTTCTTCATTATACAACGCTTAGTTTATACTGAAAAATATATGTACATAATGGTATCGGTGTTTATATCAAGATCGCAACCAATGTTTATTAAGGGTTTGCATTATTGGAAAATCGAATTGAGGAGAAATAAGAGCGGTCAGTTTTTAAGTGGTACCTCTTAAGTAATGTATGTTGAAGCTAACCTGGCACTGACATGAAAAACTCAAGCGAATTAGTCGGTAGGTACACCAATCGAGACGCTAGCAGCTATAGTTTCCTAACTCTTTAGATTCCGCTGCCTGATAAAGGACCAACAAAATATCGGACATGAAGACCTTGAGCTTAAAAACTATTGAAAACTACGTGAGAATCAAGAGTAATTTATTTAATTTGTCGAAGATAGCCGCTGCAAGGCTAATAAGTTTCAAAATCAATTTGAAGTCCATGAAGATCTTAGGCTGGTGGTTGGTAAAAATATCTCAGGCTATGAACCGAAATTGACCAAAACAAACTTGTTTTAAGCGTTGAAAAACAAACTGTTCCAGGTAGACACATCTTTGGCAAAATCAATGGGTCTAAGGGATCACTTTTTTTTCTTGACATCAGAACAGCACCGTTGGCGTATTTGTGGTCAGTAACCCGACAGTCACAAACGATCGTTGCAGTTACCTTAACACTTATAATGCACTGGCAAAAGGTTGAAGATAGTTGTAATCAATACAACGTACTTTTAAAAGTATTGATCTCATTGAAATAGTTTTAGATAGGCCCAAACTGGTGCATACGCAGACTGTTGTGTCTTTTTAACAGGCAACTTGTAATCGAATTTTTCGCGACTACGACACAATCTTTGCGTGTAAACTGCCATGAAATATTGCGCGCCTCAAGATGGCAAACAACTAGGCAGTGTACGAAAACACCGATGCCTGTAGGCTATTGGCATTGGCGCGTTTCGAGAAAGCGATAATGTTAATGCACGACGTTTGAAAAGGGTATTGACAGGCGGATTTTGGCAATTCCCAAACAGGAGCCGCCACTTCGTCCGTAATCTATGATTTATTTCGTCAAAGAATGGTGGACATTTCGATGGTGCAATCTCTTGTACGTATTTAATGTTAAGCAGTAGCCGAGTCAAATTCATAAAACAAATGTATTTAGAAATGTGACCTATAAGCCAACACACTATAATATACGTATAAAACCTGCAAAATTTACCAAAACGGCAATCTTGAAATTGAGTTAATTTTGCACCGAAATAGTCATTAACAACAAATCTGAACTACTGAAACTCTTGAAAGCCTGATACAAAGTTCGCGATGAAAAAACTTATCTAAAATTCGTGTTTAGTACGCAATAATTCAATAGAACATAATTCCGTTTATGCGTGTTTATTTTCGGAAGTGTACAATGGATGAATTAATTTAACGAACTAAATTATATTTAACCAGTCGTCGAACGACATAATAAACTAACACTAGTAAGTTTGCCGTCGTACTCTGATGATGATCATGGAAGGTCGAAAGGTGTCAGTACGTGTGACTGACAATAGTTTTGCTGTGTTGTCCGAAGAATGGCTAAAGAAAATGTGTTTGGTGTTTACTTCAAGCTCGCAAAATTGATTTTTTTTATTGTTACCACCACCCGCGCAATCAAAGATTGTTTAAATGTGGGAAACGTTTGGTAGACGTAAAAATCTTAGATTTCATTAGAAAAATATAATTTTTAAATGTTAGAGAAATGTGGTAAAAATTTGATTGGAAGAAGCATTTTCCAAACGCTCTAATGTTTCAAATATTGTTCATAAATCTATATTACTATTTAGTATAATTGGTAAAATTTTAAACCTAATAATACGTTTACATTACGGTCATAGAAATGTAACTATTCACTTTATTTTAAATTATCAATTAATCAAAATCTTTCATTGAATTTCTAAATTATGATAAATCAGTGTTTAACAACAATATATGTTTTACTATTTCGCCTCTTCTTCAATCATATTCTTAATACATTTCCTGATTTTTAATTTCTAATCATTGTTTTGCACAGCTCTAATTCATTTATTTTTTATACATAGTATACTTATTTTTCCGCATCTTTGGTCTGTTTCAGTTATTATTTATTATAAACTGTCTATTTTATGTTTTTAGAGTTTTATTTGAAACATTCCTAAACATAAAAGTTTGTTCAAGATAACTAAATTTATATTTTATTTGTAAAGCATAAACTTTGTTTTCATTTTTCTAAAATTTGTGAATTGAGCTCTGTATACTGTTTGCATTGATATAACAATATATCTATTTTTGCTACGAAACATTTATTTTTAATTAACTGTTAAGTTTTGACAGTTTATTTGTAATCAAAATGCTAAAATAATATTAATTATTATACAAAATTATTCGTTTGCATGAACTCTTTAAGTAAATATTAATTGGTGAGAAACCTATCTGTGTGGCCTTGCATTAGACCAGGGCTTCATATCCATAAAGCCGAAAATACAAAACGGATGTCAACTACTACGCTAGTGTTTATGTGATGTTGATTGATTGTATATTAATTTAAACAATTAATTGAATCCAAGTTTACAATGGAGCAATTATATTCACATATAAATACATGGATTCGAATAAGCACACACACGTAAGCTAATCTCTATATTGAGTCTGTTTCGGCTTTTACAATGATTATAATTATTTATGTACTTCAAAGAGCACAAATACGATGATATGATATGGTGGATTGAGTTACTAACATAAATTATCTTATGGCGATATTAATTATAAATCGTACATAATATAATACAAGTTAGTTGGATATATATATATATATATATATATATATATATGTATGGAGCAAGGGTATATATGCAATTTTGAAGTAGGTGTTGCACGCCGAGTAATAAAATTAGTTCAAATATGACCAGAAGGATAAACCAAAGAAAACAATATCTGAACATATAACATCGTGTACATTTATTTTGTGCTTACTGGCGACAAATCAGGGAGCCTTTAGACATGCTCCTTACCCACTTCATATTTGGGTGAATAGAAAATAGGACGAAACAATCTCTCATACGAATGTATTTGACGTAATAGTATTGAGCTAACTTCATATTAAGATGACAATTGCACTTTTCAAAGCCAACTTCACTATATATATATATATATATATATATATATATATATATATATATATATATAACAAGCCTGCATAAGGTACCACACTATGGATATTATATCAGTACCTGAAACCAACATAAGGGTTAGCGAAAAGGCTCATGGACCAAAACTATGGTTGCCGAGTTAATAATTTTCTGGAGTAACGGGTGTTGCTGATAATTGTAATTATCAATTATTGTGAACTTTAGCATAAATTGAAATCAATTGTGTTGTTATCATGTACCCACACACAACCACAGTGTTGGTACCATGTACCTTATCGGCAAACGTTATGCTAGTGTCAGGTACTGACAAAATATCCATATTGTGGTACCCTATACAGGCTAGGCATAAATATTATATTTAGTGAGTTGGCTTCGAATTCGCATTGTCGATGACTTAAAATTAAGTTACGTTCGCCACTGCAGGTTAACAAATTCGTAAAGGAGATTGTATCGTCCTATTTTCCCATATGCCTTACCAAAATATATAGTGGGTAAAGGGCGTAATACCGGCCCGTAGCCATAGAAATTCTGGCCTGACGACATGGTGGCACAAACTAGTGAATGTTAGCATGAACCTTGCCGGATATTAAAGGGACACAGCCATCATCCTGTTTCATGTGAAACCTCGAGTTTGGTCTAACTGCGCATTAAATTTTATTTTTAAATATGTAGTTACGGGATTAGAGCAAGCGTTCCAGGCACGAAGGGCAAGTTTGGGCTGCAGAAGGAAATTTTGGCCACTAGCATCTGAGCAGATAGTGGTCATCAGCCTTGGTTGGCAGACTATCTAGGAGAAGGAAAACTCCGAATACAAACCATCACTAGGAATGGGCGACCTAGTGTTCATTTACAGTCCACATATAACCATATACTATACAAATTACAATGATTATATACTGCATCAGCCGTTGCGCAGCATAAAAATGGATGCCTTATCTACTGAGCCATGCAGGGTGGATAAGCGAAATCGGTCTACTACAGGCAACTTCATTTCCAAATTTATCTGCAATTCTGATACACTTCCTTCTCCTTCCTCCTCTTAATCCGACAATAACGCTCTTTTAATTTAATGTGCGATCATTAAAACAGATTGGACAACAAGGAGCTCTTGTACGTACGGTGAATATATTAGAGATCGACGTATGTTGCCTATCGGAAACCAGAATGCAGGATTCTAGGTGCATTACAGAACAGGTTGCACCATCCATATCTATGCGTTATTGACTTCGAACATCTGGTTCCACGGAGTTTTCTCAAGCCGATAAATGGAGCTTTGGTATTGGCCTGACTCGGGTCATAATAATTCTCGTCGAAATATAAGACGCTAAATTAAGCGCTTTCTAAAATTCGTCCTCGAAACATTTTGGACAAGAAAGGCTGAAGAAATGGATGAAGCGTTCGCATTAGGTGATTGTAATTGTTTGTTACAAATTATTCATGCAATAGGTCCGAGAAAATTAAGAGTTAGTGAAACTATAAATGATAGTAACAACCATTTATAAACCGATAAAAAAATCGCCTTGATAGGTGATCTGAACACTTTAAAGATCAATTTTTTTCGGAATCTGCGTCTGTTCCGATTCACGAAAGCATTCCTGCATCAACAGTATGGAAGTTTAGCCTCAAACAATCACCAGAATTAGAAGTACGGAATGCAATCCTACCTTCTAAACGTCACAAAGCCACAGGCAATTAGGATTTATTTCCAGGATTATTTAAAGATGGTGGCGTTATTATTTCGGAAGCGTTGACTAAACTATTTCGTACTATATAGAATGAGGAAACCGTAACACTTGATTGGAATGAGTCGATCATCATTCGTATCTTCAAAAAAGGCAATCGTATTACGAGCGATAACCTTCGTTGTATAAGCTTAACTCAAGTCGTGTCTAAGTTTTTTGCTTCGATTATCCTACTTCGTCTTAACGCTTCCCGTGAATCACACACTAGAGAAGAACAGGTCAGATTCCGCTCCGAACGAGGTTGATAGATAATATTTTTGCGTTAAGACAAGTTATTCATCGGAGAAATTTATATCACCTTCCCACACTAGCCGTCTTTCTAGATTTCAAGGGTGCATTTGACTCGGTGGATCACAGTGTTTTATTCCATGTTTTGTCGATATGTGGTGTACCCACAAAATTTGTTAATAATATACTTGCACTTTACACAAATATTTCTGGTCACCTTAAGTTCTACAGCGCATTATCGCACTATTTTACAACCACCAGTGGTGTTCGTCAAGTTTGCCCACTTTCCCATTTTTTTGTTTAATTTTGTAATCGATGCTATTATGAACAAAACTCTTCCACACATTCAGTATGCAAGTGTTGAAGATGTCTCCGGCGGTAAACTAGTCGATCTTGACTACGCAGACGGTATCGTACTATTATTCGACAATAAAGATGCTGCTCAGGCCAGGTTGAATAAATTAGCAGACGTTGTTCCGTCTCTCGATATGAAATTCGCGCCCTCTAAATCTAAGATATTTTTAAAGGATCACCCACCACTCACTCCAAAGCTGCGACTGCAGTATGAACATATAAAATTAGTTGACAAGTTAATATATCTTGGAAGCTCTATCAATAACTTAGACAATATGTCTGACGAGGAGAGAATGAGAATCGCCTAAGTTAGAGTAGCTTTTTCGAACCCTCGCCATTTATGGAGAAATGCGAGTATTTCACTCATCCTGAAAGTTTGTGTTTAAAATGAATCAGTATGCGCAGTTTTACTATACGCTAGTGAATCTTGGCCTTTTAGAGTTGACGATTTTAGACGCTTAAATGCATTCAACCATCGTTGTGTCAGATGTATAGCACATGTTGGTTACCAACAATGACTAACCAAATTTGGCATCCGCAGACGTATTTTTTGATCTGCCAATAAGTACTCCTCGATAGAAAAACAAATAAGGCTCGGTCGCGTTTTACGTACGCCCTAAGTTCGATTGCCCAGAAAAGCTCTGTTATCTCATCCTTCACGTGATTGGCGTAAGAACCAAGATGGGCAGATTTTGACATGGCAGAAATAGTTGAAATCACTTACATCCAAATTGGATGCGGTATTGTTGATGTTACCTTTCCCTGATGCTCACTTGGCCATAGTGGTGTTGTGGAGAGGTTTCGTTTGCCTCATTTCTGTGAGTTATCTTGATAAATATATTCAAAGTAACTAGGTATTCTCTCTACTCTCTTTTTCACTCTAGTAAATCTCACTAATAATCTGTGTCTAAATTATTATTTCTGTTGTTATAAATATATTTTTTCGCTTCTTATAGTTATATGACAGTGAATTATTAGTCACTTTTGGCTTTTGTATGGCTGGGTATGATGATGATGATGATGATGATGATGATGATGATGATGATGATGATGATGATGATGATAATGTAATACCGGCTCCGACTGGTGAGTCGCCAGTAAGCGGGAAAAGTATGTGCACGAGATTATACGTTTCATTCATGCTGTCATTGGTTTTTCCCTTCTGGTCCCATTTGAACTAATTTGTTACAAGTTACGAGGCAGCTAATACGCAATTACATAATATGTATACAACACTAAATATTTATAGCAACACAAATCGCAATAAAAGAAAAGACAAATGTCATTCTTAAACCGCTTATTAGAACTGTCGTCAATTATACGGACTTTGTCTTATGGATTTTATTTAAAAAAATCATAACAGATTGTCTCCAGTGTTCGACAAGAATTTAGCAGCGCTCCCATTCCGTATAAGAGCACTGCCACGTCAGCACTTTACGGAGTGGTGATCATTAGTTGATGCTGGCCTGCTGATTTTGAATAAGCTGACGATGCTGTTTTGATGAAAAGACAGAAAGACAAATTTAATAAAGCCATTATTTAAATTCAAGAATTGTATATACGTTACGGCCTGAATGCAATTATTATCTAGAGTCTACGATTGTATTAAATTGCGTCCTAATGCCGGTCATTAATTTATTCCTTTTACTAATGATATGTGGTGACGCAAAACGAATCGAAATTTACCAAAATGTTCAGAAATATAAGATTTTTAGCGGCAGCTTTCGAAGAGTGGTTAAGACCACTTTTGAATAGTCCGTCTATTTCACTAATTGCGAAGTCTAATGCATTCAAATCATGCACGATGTCGATTGTGCTATATGTTACTCATTTAGGAGAGGATAAACTGTACCTGCTCTAGCCTAGATATCTTTATTAATTTAAATATTCGCCAGATATCATCAAGGCCATTACCAGTTCAGCGTTACGTGTTATTAAACGAGATCGAAGTTTAGGAATCAACTGGTTCTGTACGACTATACTTTGACGTTTCATCATGATTAAACTTTGTTACGGAACGTTAATGCGCTGGTGGGGCCATTATCAGAGAAAACCAATTTTCCAATATGCTCACCGGGCCATTGAAGAAACTGCGTTAGTTGGCTGGAACCACAGTAGGTGTAAGTCAGCCGATAATTAGCTGGATGCCATTATTTGCGATATCGGTCACTTGATTACTGTACAACGTACTATCACTAACCAAGGATAAATTAAATGGGAATATCATGTGCGAGTCTAGCAATAAACATGAATACTTATGCATTATAATTAATGGCTCGCCTGTGTTGCCTGAGATGTAGCTCTTCGTTTATTTTATTGAATTAATTCATTTTTTGCATTTTCATAATAATTTATCGAGCATCAAGAGAAAGCAAATTCCAAATTTTTCAATTTCCCGGTCTTCATCAATTGTTGATATTTTTCACTGTTTTGTTTGATCTTCACATAACAAATAAAGGGAAAAAAATTATCATCCTTACGTTGATGGATTTATTTGCCTTGGTACTCATGAATTTTTTAAACAAATATTTTAAAGCTTCATAAGTTAAAAAAACTTCAATTTGATAAGGAGCGTCTCTTCATCTTGCAACGAACTGTAAGTACTATGAAGTAGAACAGAAATCTAAACAATTTAGTTTTTTTTTTCTCTGAGGAAGTGATCCCTAACTTCAATTCTCGTTGCCTAGAAATTATGTGTAAAATTAACGAATTGAAACCGATGAAATCATTTAAAGTGGTTCGTTTCTTCTCTGTATTTTCGTTTATTTTATTTATCCTTAAGCTATATTTTAAAAATTGAGTCATAAACTAATCAATTGCCAAAGAAATTTATTATTTTGTCTGCATATCATGGATTTTTCTACAAAATCCTCGATACGTTTAAAGTCGTGCACACCTCATTGATAGCTATAAATAGTTTCATTAGATTATATTATAGAACGTAAATGTATTTCAAATAGATTTTAAAAATAATTTTTTTATCAAATAACGTATGTTTTGACGATATTATGTATTTGACATATGAAATTTTTAAAATATACGCCTTTAAATAACTTCCATTTTGTTATGTAGACTACTATTGTCTTGAATAATTTGGGCCTTATGTCAGTCTTTTTTATAATAGAGAACGAACTTTCAACAAAATAAAGATTTAGTCGGCATCAATTTGACGGCTTCACAGACGAAACTTTAAAAGTTTTAAACTGGTTTGTAAAAATGAACGAACGAGTGATTGACACACAGAACCGATGAAGTTCGAAAAAGAAAATTTTATCCACTTGAACTATATAAATGAGTTGAGATATTGTACTGGATTCAAGGGATAACACGTGTATTTTTTAAAATTTTATCAATTTAACAGATTATTTCAACAAAACTGCACGGAGAATGTTTATTTTAGATTAGTTACAGGCAATCAGAAAAAAAGAAATTGAACAGACGACATGCGCTCAATCAGGGAAAAGTCAATATTAAAATGTATTATTCATTGTGCAATTCAATTAAATGTAACATCATTGTCAAACTGCTCTGGTTTCCATTTCAGCTAAGACCCTTTTAACTTCGTTAATACAAGGCATAAAGGTTTGTCAGTATAAACTAAAAAAACGTTGTCTCATAATATGAGCGTAACGTAACTGTTAGTTGGCTATGGCAACTAACTATATTCGAACAGCCGCAAGCACGCTAAACTTTGCGTTTTAGGTAAGTAGACTTGAAATAAGAGCTTTGAGTTAAGGTTAAAAGAGGTCAATATGACATTTGTAATTAGCAAGTTACTCAAAAAAGATATGTAACATTAGTGTGACTAGATATTAATGCTCATTTAGGCTGTATGAACAATTTTTGCATTAAGGCAACTCTATTAGGACTAAGGTGAATGTTGAAAATCCAGGCGTTACAGGGAAACGCATTTAAGGCGATATATGACTGAGCTTCGTCGTACAGTTTTATTGCGCTTTTCTAATAGAAATGTGAATCCTATTTATTAAACATATTTAGATTTCTTTTCCTTTTCATTAAGTTTCAGTAACAAATGAATAATTGAAAGCTAACATGCTAGCACGCCTGTGAAGTAATAATACGCGTTCCAATGTTAGTCGGTTTTCATTAATGAACTATATATGCAGGTAACATTATTTAACAGACATGCTATATGTTCAATGTAAAATTAGAATCATAAATACATAAATCTATATATATATATATATATATATATATATTTATATATTTATATATTGTTTACACATATCATAAACTGAGATGGCGATTTGAATTTCGTTTAATCAACTGGTTTCGCCCCTATTTAGTACTTCTTATTAGTAGTCACGATTGCCGCTATGTGAATCCGGAGCATGGATACATTTTTTTCCAGAGTCAAACAATGAATGCGTTATGTCCGATAATGTGCGAAATGGTCTGGTACAGTAACTTCATTTTCCATCTTATGAAAGATATTTATTCATAATAAGAACCCGAGTGCTCGTATCATCTCCTTATTATATCATTCATATTCACTTTGGCATATTGCACCGTTTCTTACTACTACTGAATGCTCAAGCTGGCACGTTAGAAACTAAGGTTGAAAGCAAGTCCAAAGAATTTCTACTGATGGATAAAACTGGTAAACACATAAGTAGAAATTAAAAAAAAATTTGCATGTACTTCGATATTCTTTGGCGTAAAACTTGAGATGAATGAAATTGAACCAAATATTCCAGATTAAGATCCTCCGCGATGGCGATTCGGGCAACATCAGATAAATTCTCCATAAGGCCACCTCCGAACTGGTTTAATAATTGCATTGCCTAGCTTGTGCAATAATATGTTTATAGAGCAATCATATTTATTAACAAATCCTATTATTACACCTTAATCAAAATTCTAAAGTGACATGTTGTCCGTGGTATCATGACTGATGCGGGATTTTGAATTTAAACATTTCTGTCCAAAGAGGTTAACAAGAACATATTGAATAAAAATTGACTGACCGAGGTGATAGGCCAGTGTGTATCCGTAATAAGTATGCAACACACAGCTGCAGGGTCGTAGCAGATAAGTTGTGATACAATGGACAAATAATGATTGACAAATGAGTATCAGTGCTATTAGCCTTTAATCTCATCTACACATCACGATTTTTATAATAGATGATAAAGGCTGTCGAAAATTTCATAGAATTAAATGGAATGGGCACATTTGCAAATTTATTAGAGTTTATTACTCGTTAGCCAATTGTGCTTGAGTGAGATAAAAAAGATCAACTACATTTAACTGAAGTATAATTTTATTGCGTACGTAATTTTAAAGAACCCAGGTAAAACACCAAAAATGTCTGCACAATCGCTTATTAGTTGAAAATATTGACTTTTTTGTTTGCAATTATAAAATATCATTCGCCTGTTACATAAAATTGATATTTTACATTATGCGACAACAAAAAACCAAAGTTGATTTAACTCAAGTATGCGAGCATAGTATAAACAGCAATTTTTGGATCTAACACACGGCAAATCCACAGCCTGTCACAGTTACTGACGCGTTTTAACCTTTCATTGACATCGTAGGATTGCAGCAGCAATCTGACTAGCGAAGATAGAACCGCAGTTTAAATATATGGAAAGCAAACTTAGATGTGCGGTTCTTATATTTAGTAGACTCACATAATGTGTACTTGCATGAAAAATTAGACTGCAAATTTCTATGCAGTCATGAACATTAACATTTTTGCAGCTTTCGCCAAATACATATAGATAATACAATTAAGCAATCATTGATTACGCGGTTGATGGTTACAATTTTTTAAATCAAGTTTGCGAGCTCGAAGAATACACCAATCCCATTGTTTTAACCAATCGTCGAACAACACATCAAAACCCTCGTCAACCACACACATTTGACGTGTTTCGAACTTCCATGATCATCGCCGTTTGTAACATACTGACAAAGTGAAAATGGAACTGCTAACTTATATATATATATATATATATATATATATATAAATATATATATATATATATATGGAAGAAAAACTAGATGTGCAGCTCCCACCCCTATTAGTCTTGCATAAACTTTTACTTGCCTGTATCACAAGCATTAACGTTTTGGCCTTCTCTGATATATACTTATAAGCTATACATTTAAGCAATCAGTTATTTCCTGGTTGGTGATGACACTTTTTTGGAATCAAGGTTGTGCACTTGATATGAACACCAATGCAATTGTACCTAACTAATTGCACAATGTCCCAAATATTTCACTTGTAATCTAACGGTTGTGTGTATTGGATTTTGGAATATCTGTAGCAATTCTTTTCCAGCAACTTTCACTTCAGTTGAATTAAATAATGTAATTTGGTCAAGAATCGAACAAAGGTGAGTAAATCATACGTAGTTTTGTGTGTGAGCTTTTACGATAGCTTTAGATATTTTTCATTATTTGTGTAGCTAAAATAATTATTAAAACTTTATCCTTTATTATTTATGTGCATCTACTGTAATAATCATTTAATATCCTTAAGATGAGACCTAATTTGTAGAAGCATGACGTTTTAATAAAATAACACATAGTATAGTATAATGAATAACATGATAGTTCATATTAGACGTGGCGATTATGCCAAATCCAGCCGGAAATAAGGTTTATTGTTGTGTACGCATACGTTTTGCGCAAAAACCACACAAAAACCAGTGTGTACTTGTTCATAAATGTGAGACAAATGGATGGTGCAAAGTCATGCTGTATCACATTATTTTCACAACATTTAATCAGTTTCTTGTTCTATTGCTTGCTTCTAGTTATGATATTCCAGTTAACATAAGCCACGTGTGAGTATAGGATGAAAATATTGGTTATGTTTAACTTGGTGTATCCTAAAGGTCTCATATGAAATATATTGTTACTAGGTAGATCTGGAAATATACCAAATATTTGATAAACTAATTTTTAATGCAGTCTGCGCACTTAGCAGCTATTAATTTTTACTTTGTCGGTTAAAATCCTGTTGGATAAACCAAGGCATAAAGTTATGAGGCGAACCAAAATATTTGGGTTAGACTCCGCGTTTATCGTTATATATTGAACACATTGACAAGATAATCACCCTGCAATAATTTTTAGCTAAAAATGCGATTTTGTTTAATAGACATCGCGCACCTAGTAAGACTTATTTCAATTGAAGTCTGAAAGATGGATTAAATCAACGCGAATAAATGGTTAAATCTAATGCTCAAATGCGTTTTGTGCACTTCGTCGTTTGCCTAGGTCAAGAACTTTAGCATGACATATATATATATATATATATATATATATATATATATATATTCGAATACAAAAAACTGGTAGAGTTAACAACAACATAATCTACGATAATGTGACTTTACCAAACCTAAATATTATTCCAACACCATGCAATTTATTAAATTTCCCGGAAAGGTGTATAAATAATTTAAATGTCATTGAATTATGCCATAGATAACACGAAAATTCTATAATTTTTGGTCATTGAGATCAATGTACAATACTAAGACCAATGCTAACTACTACTATAAGGGTATATATACTTATATATATATATATATATATATGTATGATGAGTCAGATTTAAAGTTGCAATTTTAATGTATTTGTCCAATGCAATGATACGCAATTGAATAAGAGATCCGACAATCAAAAATCACAACATATATCAATATTTATTAGGTGTTGCACACCTAGTAACAAATTATTTCAAATATTACCAGAAAGATAAAACAAAGACAGCATGTACGGAAAGTATAATTTCGTTTATGGATTTCCTGGAGTAACAGGTCTTCTGAAATAGTTGTAATTTTCAAGTTTTGTGTGCTTAATTATACATTGAAATCCATTGCGTTGGTGCCACGTACTGACACGAAAACCATAGTGTTCGTACCATATATCTAGTCGGTATCATAATTTTGGTATTAGTTACTGGCACGATAGACAGTTTTGGTATCCTTTACCGACTTGGTATATATCTTATACATAGTGAGTTGGTTTTGAAGTCGCATTTACGAAGAGTTCATATGAAGTTAACTTCACTACTGTAGGTTTACTCATTCGTATATTCGATTGTACAGTCTTATTTTCAGACATTCCTCACCCAAATATATAGTGGTTAAAGGGCGTAATACCGGCTCCAACTGATGAGTCGCCAGTTGGCACGATACAAATGTTCATGCTGTGTTTGGTTTATCCTTCTAGTAATATTTGAACTAATTTCTTACTAGATGCGCAACACCTAATGTAGCAGCCAGAGAGAGAGAGAGTAGTAGTATATATATATTATTTCACCATCGCAAACAGTATCTAATTGCCCCACATATACTCAATGATTATATTGTGGAGTTGTGGTTCAGTGTCAGCTCCTCCTAATGAGTCGCTTGAAATTACGACATTAATAATTCAATAATAAATCGCCATTCAATCACACTGATTTAAGGCATACTGTATAGTCCTATTTGATGTCAAATGTACAGCATACCTTTTACATAAAATAGTATTCGCGTATTAGAACTTTTTGTAGCCACAAACGTTTGTCCTGGGACAGCTCTTTGTAATAACAGCCAATTCTTTCTTTTATCAAGTCATTAAATTATCAAGTTTAGTATTATTATTTCATAGCATAAACTTGATCAAACTGTAACGCCACAAACATCTATCCTAGCTTAATAAAACTTTAAATACGATTTTTTTAAAAAGATTATAAATAGCTGTTTCAAAATGGTTAACTGATTTCAGAACATATAGGTTTTCACATAGTCTGTTTAGAATAATCGATATTGGCATTTTCAGTATATTACATAATTAAATCCGGCAGAGGTCTCCATTAAAAAAAAAATAAATCTGGGTTATTTAAGGCCAAAACACGCTAGGTTAACCAGCTCCATAAATCCTGCTGATAGTATCGCGAAATATCAAAATAATATTTTTGGCACGCTATAATGCTTGTAATTGTAGAAAACTCTACCCAAATTTAATTATTAACTAATATGAATTAAATAGAAAATTTCTCGCGTCACGCATTGCCTCCGCACAAGTGAACTAGGTCAAATTATTTCTACTTTAGCAATGTTACAATTCTTGACGGCTGAGCTCAACCGAAACAAAACGCCTTTGCTAAATTGACTGCTAATGCAAAGAAAATTACCACGTTGTAACAACTTCAACACTAATGAATTTTGAGAACTTGCCTGAATAGATTTATTTATAAACCGTTTTGGTTGCCTTGTTAGTGCAGAATATTTAAATAAAAGCTGAAATTGGCGCTTGCTTTGTTAATCGTGCTAGTTTCTTATCCAGTCCTTATATCATATATTGAAATGTACTATTTATCGCAATAATGCATAAAGCAAAACTGTCTGGAGCTCATTGACTGTCAGACAGCCCTTCAAAGAGTGCAAGGCGGAAGCTCCAGCGTGAATTACGCGCTTACCTCTGTGTAATTAACTCAATTAAAAAACAAAGATTTTATTACTGAAAACTATTTTACACCATTAATAGTATGCGTTAAATGAGATAGGTCGTATACCAAGTGTGTCGCTATGAAATAACGCGATTTTCCTTGATTCTTCAGGTCAGTAAAGTGTTTCTAGAAAACAGTGGATTTTTCTAACACTTTAAAGTAGAGTGCGTAATTTAGTATTCTCTATCGGCCAGACAGAGAAATATATGCTGAAAATAATAGCCCCTGAATTTTTAGTACAGCCGCGATTGATATACGCCCGCATCCAACTTGGTAAGGAAAATAAAATTTGGTAGATTATTCATACCTTATATGGCTATAGCCTTCCACACGTGCTCTCTGAATTGTCGCTAAACTTGATGTTCTGAAAGGAAGTGAGTTTACGTGTCAATTCATTCATAGTCAAACTTCTTGTTTAGTGTTCATAACCGAAAGGCGCTTAGATCTTCAATCTAATCTGCCGATAAAAGTGTTGAAAACCTTTTTGAGAATGCAATTCAGGAAGTTTTATTTCACCGATTTCTACATATTTGAAATTTGAATTGAACCATTAGTCATGTATTGAATCATGTATGTAAAACACACTTATAGATAGCCATTATCTTGTCGCTGATTCTGATCTGGACGTAACACCTTGTATATCATATAGTTATTTCTTTAAAGAAACAAAAATAATTTTGGATTAAGCACGTACATTTTTAAACACAAATCAATAATCGGGAAACATGTACTCCTAGGCACGCACAGTCGAGCACTAGAAATTCACATGCTTTTGTTCGAATCTTGTAGAAACTTTTTCTTTTATTTAGTTGAGGATTAGGTTTGTTGCGTACAAAAGCCATCTACTTGCGCAAATGTTTTCGTTTTCGTCTTTAAAGTACAATTGATAATCTGAATATTAAGTCTGATTTTTATAAAAAAACTTATTCAGCCTGGAAGGTCATTTCCGCGTGAAGAAATCGATAACGGCCATTCATGCAAATGCAGAAGTTGCGAGGCCTCTAACAAAGAAAGCTTTAATCGTGGTGCATCAAAATAACGAGTATGCCTGAAGATTTCAGAGAGTATATCGTTCAACTTCTACACATGCATCAAACTAAATTTACACGATTAGATCTGACTGAAAAAGAAGCTACGAAGCTGCTATTTCACAATGTATAAAACCAAATAACAGCATCGGAACCTCGTATCAGCACGCTTCTTTTACTTGAGATTTGAGGGTTCAAGAGTATTGTAAATTACTTGGTTATGAATGCCACTAACAGAGAAATTATAAACTACACAAAGTCTCCCATTATAATGAGAACGTCTGCAATAAATTTCCCCAGACTCCTGATGCGTTCATTTCGAATTATATCAGTTTAAATTTATCAGAATAACAGAAAAGAAAACTATCGCATGGACCCCAATACTTTATATAGGTAAGAAAAACATGACAAAGTTCCAAACAAACGCCACACTAGTGCGTCTATGTGTTTATGCTACTGCTTGGAGTTCACTTGTTGATAAATTTGACACCTACGTCATGGTGAACTATGTGTTGCGTTGAAGCGTTTTAATGTTGGAAACAAAGTTTAAATATTTTAAATAGCATGTACACAGGAGAAATATAAGAATTTAAACAAAAAAACGAAAATGGATTAATGAAGCCAGACGAAGTCTGGGGTATTGTCCTTATTAATGCAAAATATTACATTAATCAAACGAGCAATTTTATTGATAATGAACTTAATTTAAAACACTTCTAGATAAAAAACTCTCAAAGATTCAATATGGCATGCGTTTAAAAGTGAGCGTGATAAATAACAACAAAGTATCGCCTATGCAAATTATAACGAATTCGGTTACATAAAAACAAACAAAACCAGTCGGCAAAATTGCGATCTAAATTTACAGCATGCATAATGTATATTAAGTAATGGAAACGAACAACTTGCCGTCATTTAAACTAATAATATAAATGATCAACAATATACAAGGGAACAAAGCTAAAATCGTACGATGTCGAGAATTAAAAGAATAATTGCGCTCGATGTCAAAAATCTATTACCAAGCGTCACTGTTGACAAGAACATCGATTTCCTTTTTATATTCATCCACATCAACCACACATAATTTACAACACATACCATTCACCCTAAAATTTCCCTCAATAACTGCATTAGATGTGTTCATTTCACGTTCAAAGTCGATTGAATAGAGATGGACAGTCCGTTAATAGGTCTACTTGCTGTAGTCAGCATGTTCCATCAGAAATCCTCAAATCGTAACAGTTTATTCAAAAATATTGTCATGCATATTTGAGGTATGCTGATGAAACTCATAATTAAAAATGAATTTTGCGAAATTAACTACATGATGAGAGGTGTGCTTAATTTTAACGATCATATTCGTTTTACTTGCGAACGCGAAAACCATTATTAAGATAGACAAACTTCCATTGACGTGCAAGCATCGAAACAGAATGATGACAGTCTATAAAGAAAAATATATCTAAGGCATAAATACATTAAAAAACGCTGTCCAGTTTCTCATAAGATAAATTTGATAAGCAATTTATACAACGGAATAAGATAATTGTATTCTAAATAATTTTAATTTCGATGACTGGTGGATCTCAAAACAACATTATTAGAAGAAGATCAATCCGGAAAGTTTGTAGAAGCAAACATTTATCATCAACAACAAAAGGAGCAACAAAGTCGTAAGAATTCAAAAGAGGATAAATTTTTATATACCTTTTATTAGGGATGCATTGTTGAAAAATTTCCTCGAAGAAATAAAAAAAAAATTGGCAAACAGTCGGATGTACGATATAAATGTAATATTTCCTTGTAAATCAAAACGCCTGCTAGAGATAAATGTAATGGACAAGTTATCAATTTAACTTCATCCATTTATATAAATGTTATAACTGAAAATTGCAAAACACTGGCCCGAGAAACCGATTAGTTATGAAGCAAATTCAAGAGAATTCTAGATAAAACCAATCTGGCATAGGGCAGAACGCTTCAACAACAGTTCAACACATTGTTTATAAAATTAACAGCCTGTTGAGTCGGATTATCATTTTCCATTCAACGCAAAATAAGTTAATGTATTAGGCAATTCTTTAATTCAAGTTTGCGAGCTTGAAGTAGATACCAATCCCGGTTTATTTAACCAGTCGTCCAACAACATAACAAAACTACCACCAGCCGCAACGCATTGACGCGTTTCAACCTTCCGTAATAATTATCAGAATACGACGGCAAACTGACCATCGAGGCTAAAACCGCATTGAATATATATGGAAATCAAAGTTAGATATGTGGCTCTCACCTCTTGCAGTCTCGCATACATAGAACTTGACTGGAAATGTCGGCTGCACAATTTATATGCAGTCACGAACATTAACTGTTTGTAGCTTTCGCCACGTATACATATATAGGCGATACAATTTGTATAGTTCGACGACTGTTTAAATACAATGGGATTGGTGTTTAGTTCAAGCTCGCAAACTTGATTTAAAAAAATGTTACCACCACCAGCACAATCAATTATTCCTAATGTATTAGGTAATTCGAAAGCTTGTTTAGGCAACATCCTCAATGTTCAGCTAAACAAACAAATCTAATTTGAATTTGATTGGTGTTCAAGTTTGTGAAGTTTTTGTGCTCGTGTGTACACTTGTTTACGTGACTTAAAAGTTACGTTTCCCGCTACTTCTTTGCTGTAGTTGTTATATTAAATATGTTAATCCAACTCTATCCTCAATACTTTCCAAAATCCTAAGGATGTAACATACTTGATGTTAGAATGGAGTTGAATTCCGGCGATAACTTTGTTGCATATATCTGATTTTTAACACGTTTAAGCTTCAATACGTTATTTGCTTCTCAATCCAAATTACAAACACATAGTATTCCATTTTTGATAAGACATATAACTTTAATTATGAGTAATGCGTGAAGATAAACTTCAATGCGATTCAGCTGGCGCAAAGGAAATCATAAAAACCACCATCAACGTCAGAAGCTGCACTAATAATATTAACAATCGTGAAACATTTATAGATGCCAAAGACAGATGGTTAGCTGCTTTTAATAGTTCTTTTATTTTGAATTGCTGGCCTTTGAATAGTTAACACGAATTTGAGCTCAAACATATTTTATTCACGTAAGCCTAATTTGTGCAAATGCATAAGCAATGTGGATTATTGTTTCTGATTATGTAGTTATCAAATATATTTATATTAAATCTCTCATTGTGATCTACTGTTCAAGTGTGACGTAGGAAATTTACAAACAACACAACAGCGAAAAATAAATAAATATTGCATATATACAAATAATCGAATAGCTCATTGTCCTACTGTTTGGCATTGTTTGTGTCCATCAGACAATGTACATAGGCCAATTACATATTCTTTTTCAGTATAAAACAACCATTGCATCAGGATGCAAAAAAAGTTCATCCAGGATATCAAGTTTGTCCTTATTGGGAACTTTTCAATTGATGTACAGAAGTTTCCACGGACAGGACTCGAACCGGGACACATATGCTTCGTAGTCAGAGACAATACACGGGGCTCTTCTTGCAATATATAACACGCAATTTAATACCATATACAAAACCTATCTTTCCTGGCTAACCTTCCCTTCAGGTGGAATCTGATATAAATCTCGTATTATCTGAAGTAATCACTAGCGCCTCCAAATCTTTCATTATATAAGAGACACAATGCCACTTGACCATGTTCTATAAGTTCCAAGTCTAGTAGCAGGATTTTTATTTTATATATTTTTCAGTTAAAAACGAAATCTTGCCTCAGGTAGCAAAAGCAATTCATCCAGTAGAACGGTTTGGACCTAATTGGGAACCCCTCAAGTAATTTCCCTTCTTCCTGGTAGGCTCTTCCATCAAGTGAGACCAATATGAAATCTCTCAATAGCTGAAGTTCCAACTAGCCAACCTCAAACTGCTATAAGAATTCAAATTAATTTAACTTCCCAAAATGACACGGTATTTATATATATATATATATATATATATACTTAAATAAAAATATATATATATATATATATATATATATATATGTGAAGTTACAATTTCCATTAAGTCGTCGCAATCCTATATGAAGACCAGATTTAAGAAATTCCTATATAACTAAATTCATGATAGAGAAGATAAGATTTCGAAAAAATTTCTTCGGTTTAACACCAGTACCCTTAATTAATGATTTGAATATCTTTGGCATATGCTAAACTTAAAGATGATTGGCTAATTAATTTTAGTGTTAGAGTAAATAGTTCGAAGGTCGCATCTTCGAGAATAAAAAAGATTTCTTTGATTTTCAGCATACCAGTAGTGATTGTAACAAAATATTTTTGTCAAGAATTATTTTTTAATAGCTACTTACAGACCCTTTGATTTTAAATTTGCATTTGGGAAAATGATCAAATTCTTTTCCTAGGAATTATTAATGCACCAGGACAGTATTTATTCTTCGAAATTTAAGAATAATTTCGAAAAAATTTTCCCTTCCATACTCAGCTATCTAGACTCAATTTGAAAACTTTCAGGAAATTATTTGACAAAGATTGTGTCTTAAAATTCTCTTTAAATCTGATTATGCGTTTATTTGCTAGAAAGCAATTTGGAAGGCCATTTAAGCCAGCAGCATTAATAATGATTACAAAACTAACATTGGAATACCGGCAATTAACCTTGCCGTTTTATTATATATAAATAATCAGCTCTACTAGCAAATTTGCAAAAAGGACATCCGTAAGAAATCACATACATCTATGCTGTTTTTATTTCTAATTTCAATGACGTAAACATTCTCGTTTCATTTGTGGTGTTGAAAGTTAGTTTGCGAAGGAGGACAATGCATAGTATGGATTATAGCCTAATTAGGTAACTGAACGTTAAAACAAAGTTAGCCCACACAGCTGTCTTGTTTTGTTAAACAGATAACTAAACAGTATAAAAACCTAAGCATATGAGGAACAACGCTATGTAAATTTACGTTACTCATATGTTAATTTAAATCGAAATTCTATCAGGTATATGCTTATTGTGCAGTTATTTTAAAATATCTCGTAGCTATTCGCGTTTTCACTCTTCTTCTGCGAAGGAAAAACATTTCGTGATTATATTGACATAAAACTACCAATTCTTACAATTTAAACAGATCCATGACGATCGGTGTTATAATAACTCAGATATGTGAAATTTTGTTTATTTTGAAACCGCTTTGAAGGTATATTATTTGCCCGACAGCCATCCAAACAGAACTATTATAAGTACGTAAACCTATCCTTTAATAAGCGTATTATAAAGAGCTTAAGAGAGAAATTAGACAATATATATATATATATATATATATATATATATATATATATATATATATATATATATATATATATATATATATATATAACTATTTAATTTTAATTGATCACGAATGTGATAATAAAAATTATTTAAGCCAATTATGCAGAATGGAGCTTATATACCATTACAACTTATTTTATACAATCGGAATAGCGTCTATCTCAAATTTGCAAGCTTGGTTAAAAAAATATCCAACCATTACATATGACACCCTTCGTTATCATTCAGAGTTATTTCCGTGTTAACATGACCGTACAGTATCGATGAGCTCTCTATTCAACTTGAGTAAAGTTATTTTTCAAAGATGGTATCAATTCAAATGTTATCGTTAGATGGAGTAATTTTAAGAGATTGCGCAATCCAGATGAATATGTTTCTATTTAATCAATTTTGTTTGTTTCAGAAAAATATATGCTAAGCATTTGCTAGTTTTCTTATGTATAACACATTTTGTACCACATTATTGAAATAAAATTGGATTTCTTTTTACTTAAAGCTTGTTAAAACTTGATTTATAGAATTGTTACCATCATCCGTGCAATCAATGAATGTTTACTTGTATTACAGATATATGTATGGCGAAAATGGCGAAAGGTTAAAGTTTGCGGCTGCATAGAAATTGTGCAGCCAACGTATCCAGTCAAGTAAAATTTATACGAGACTATGCGAGGTGAGAGCCACATATCTAATTTTACTTTCCATATATATATGCATTGCGGTTTGATCCTAGCTTTTCAGTTAGCCGTTATACTTTGATCATGATTTTCGATGGTCGAAACGCGTCAGTTCGGTGACTGATTAAATACAATCAGATCGATGTTTACTTCAAGCTCACAAACTTGATTTAAAGAACATGCCCCATGGATGTAATCTAATTTCGGTTGAGATCTCCTATTCAAATGTAGAGTGGATTGTAAAACAATCATTGTATAACACAAAGAATACGGCCATGACGTAAAATGTTCTCTAAGATTATTCGTTTATCTTTATAAGCTTCTATTCGTTCAATTGTATTTTTCCAATATGAGAAACATGAAATAAATAATCAGTGATTGTGGGTGGATATATACGATATATTCATTGTTTTAAATTCAATTTTGCGCTTTTCAGGACACTGAAATTTTATTTCGAAAAATTCACTTCGAAAATTCACCTGAAGGATAAATTCAGTCATTCAATATTTTTATATATTTATGGTCTATCGATGATGTATTCGCGTATTTTCTGCGCATTTAATGAAAACCTTTGCCCTGAAACGACTCTTATTGCAATGAAAGCATTGACCTAGTTTAGTTAATGTTATATTTTGACTAGCAAAAAGAACTTTAATAAACGGAGACAGCGTACAAAACATTATTTACATGCGATTACATATAAGTTAAAAGTGTAACCGATGAACTCATCTGGCTTTGGTTTAATTGACCTTAATTTTAATATAACGGAAATGAACGAGTTTGCATTCGTAAACTTGAAAATTTGATCGCAATATTTTCTTAAATTTCGGAAGCCCAAAATTTATGATTTACAATTAGCTTCTAAAACGAAATTACAACATTCTAGCAGACTGGGAGTAGATATCAACTGATATAAAGTAATAATGACAAACACCAAACCATTGTTTTTAGTACGTCGTACAGCAGATAAAGTACATCCAAAAGTTAGTACTGATTTTTATCGACCTGCTATGATCATTTTCCGAGTACGGCGATTAAACAACTAACGAGAATGCAAATGAAGTTCACATGTTTAAATATGGAATATCAGAGATGCAGTTCTCGAACTTGATTGACTAGCAAGTACTATACTTGTCTAAGTTTATATTTTATCTCGCATTACATAATAAATTGTTAATGTGTTATCTTCTAACTGATGGATGCGCATTTGTGTTATAAACGAAGCGTTCAATGATTTGCAGCTTATAACACTTGCCATTTATTTTCTTTGATGCGTTTTAATCTAAAATTTGTGACATATGTGAGACAATATTATGTTAGAAATTTTGGCCTAACAAAATTATTCTTACCATGTCTAAACATAATCATTAGTTGCACCAGTAAGTCGTCATTATAAATAAAATTTTGGCCTCAATTTTGAAATGCAGAAATTTGAAAATGGTAAATATCGACATGGTTTCTATAAAGTCATAAAAACTATATAAATATTCATCGTATTATCAATAAAGATCAGTGATCTTTTAATGCAATCTTAATGGGTGAAATTTACGAGACTCCAATTTTCATAATAGTATCTGTTAAGATAGTTATAAAGTATTATAGTGTACAAAATTTACCACGAAAATAAACATTTTGAGCAGGAACATTTTCAGTGAAAGCCTCATTCTATTGTTTCTTTTAAAAATCAAGTTCTTTTACGCCATGTCATTGTTGTGTTTATTAGGAAACATAATACGATATTAAACTTCAGGTTCATTAACTGCTCATTATAAGGATTAATCTTCTCAACGTTGAATCGTCTAAGTTAAGAAATACAATCAAGTTTCAGTTTATTATACTCGAGTTAACTAATGTTTCAAAATTAGGTTCAGTTGCGATAGAAAGAAGTTAAACAAAGGCAGCGAACAAGAAAGGATTATAATCATAGGTATACGTTTATAAATCGCGCAACTTTGACTAACATCTGCAGTAGGAACGCCAATATTGTACCTTTCTTGCATATATTTACATCGTTGAATAATGAGATGTTGGGACGATAAAGTCTCTGCTAGACATTAAGTAAACCTTACTTAAGTAATTGAAGTTGAAAAAGAATGTGGCAAAGTCAAAAATACGCCAGAGATGTAGCAAATTTTACTAAAGATGGGGTGCTCAAGAAAATAAATTTTGGCAATTACTCAATTTCATTGAACGTTGTATAAATTGATATCCACGTCATATTGATTGCCGTAGTATCGCGACTCGGCGCAATATGGTTTTAAGTTAATATGTTTCAGTACTTCAAATGTTGATTATCATTCTTCTTTAAATATAGTCCTAGGGTTGGTATTATAATTTATCAGTATCATCTTTTGTAGTAGAGGAGTTGAGCGATGGAAGTCGCATTTTAATTTATATGATGTTAATTTTCACCTACTGCAAGGATTTACCATTCGTCTAGGAGGTTGTGCGGAATCAAACAATATGTTTTATTCCACACAAATATAGTCGGTTGGGCGTGTCTTTCAGCCTTTATTTATGATGAGTCACCAGTGGCACGAAATATTGCGCCGAGATGCGCTTCATACTGTCTTTGGTTTATCATACCAGGTCATATTCGAACAATTTAATTATTTGGGTTCACGAAACACGACCTAATACATGCCGCATGTTGTCAGTTCTTTCAGCGACAAGTATGTAACTAACATACTCGAGCTACACTTGAGAAAAGCAGTAACGAGCGCGAATCGAAGAGGACTGAAAAGAGTGTTTGAAACGATGAAACTGTTAGTAATAAAAATAACTTTTAAAAATAGATCAAATATTTTGTTGATGTTAAAAATATTGCATTTAAATCATATTTCATACATTCGTGGGTTCGTGTTTTTTGTTTTTTCATTTTGTTTAGTATCAATATCTCGTTTTCAAGGCAATCCTTTGCAAGGAGCAAAAATTCAACGCATTCTGAAACCAGTCAACTTCATAGATCAACGGGACGAAGAACCCACAGATGTTAAGAGCCGATGAAAAATGAATAAATCTAAACAACATTGTTAGTGATGACTCCCGTTATCATATTAAATAAATAATTGATTGAAAAAAACGTTTTTATTATAATATGGTTCATAAAGGGATTCATGGTGTTAGATTTTTCATTGAAGGCTTGATTTTAATTTCACAAATAACTATATTGTTGTTATATTTGGTTTTTCAGTTTAATGTTCTGTTTCAAAAATAAATATATATTATCAGATAACATAAAAAGTATCGTCTTGAAGTTATAAATAATAAATAACAATTATTAAATTATTATAATTGATTAACTTATTTAATTTCTTATTTTTTTATGAGTCCATTTCTAAATCACTGTAAATTTTATTTTTAATTAAGTCTACGATAGGAAATTAAATTATTAAAAAGTTTATTTCCGTGATCAATATAATTTTATTTGACATTAACTTGAGAAGCAATAATTGATTTGAAATGAAAAAACCGTTGCACCCTTTGAATTCGTTTATTCATCCGTTCATCGATCGAGTAACCTGATATACTAAGCGCAAATTTAAAACATCTATGCACGTCTTCACTATAAACATGGGTTTGTTCACCTTACCATGGATTAAGTTAATTAGGCGTTATTGGTTCAGTGGTTTCGTTAACTTTGATAGTTCTTTTGTGGTCAACTGAGGTATCTTGACTTTTAGTTCAGCTAATTGGTTATTTCAGAGGACCTAAGACGTTTCGACAAGCGTTTGTTCTCGGGTTTAATCCACGAAGATGAAGTCAAAGTTTCCGATTGATTACAGAGATCTTTAGAATAAATTTGTTTGTTTTGAAACAAGAATTGATGATCAAATACGTTGAAAGGATAGTAGGATTTAGTTAAACGAAATGTTGACCTGGTCAGTTCAGTTGCGCTAATGCGAAAGCATTCAGATAATTACAGCTCGGGAGTTGCGATCGTGTTTATTTAAGAAGGCTTCAACACCGTTAATACTTTAGTTTAAAGTGTTTTGTTTGCGTCATTAATTGAATTGAAAAATTAAAATATAAACAGGAACTGTTTTCGAGGTCAGAGTTACCACGTTTGAGCATAGTGCTGCTAATGTGGTATTGATTGCTGAAAGCAGCGTGCTGACGTAAGCAGTGTTAGAGGCTGATCAATGGAATGGGCAATTGAATCATGAAACGTTACTTAAGTCCAGCAAGGGTAGATCATTCGTGAGTGGTATGGGCTGATCAAACCCTCAAGGAAATGGATGAATCGCACCAATAGGCGGAGAACCGATCAATGCGAATTTGGAAATGGGGATCAATCGGATCTTTTGTTAAAATGATAGACAAAGCATGTTTTGTTTATTCATTCTAACACATTCGGAGGAGATCCAACTTCTTCCACAATTCTTAAAGTGTTTCAATTTTTGGCGACATCTTATTTGTAGGAAAAAGCAACACTTTGGTTTATTTTACCGTGATCATAAGAACCAACATATCAATGACAGAAGGTAATACCATATTCGGAGTTCTATAAATTTTGAAATCGATGATGAAAAAGCATAAGCACTGCAAATAAACTACGTAGACGTTTAACACCAACTTCAAAGCTAGTATAATGCTCAATTTTGCATTCATATTGAAGGTCCATGCAAATTAAGCCTTATAAATATACTTAAAAAATTTTTAAATTTGCCCATTATCTGGAGATTAACCATTTTACGATAAATGACAGTTCCGAGGTGAGGGAATGCATTGTAAAAGCAAATTCCGACGAATTGAAAAGTCTACGGCAGAAGTGTTCGAACAAACTTCACGCAAGTTAAATAGACTCGTCTAGCTTGCTATATTGTTAAAATCCCAGACAATTATCATCTATGGAATAGCTTTTGCAATTTTCACACACCTACAAGATTTCGTCTAGTCAGAAATGTATCAATTATAAAAGTTCGGAAGCGAAATTTAGAATGAAAAAGTCAAAGAGACCACTCGAAGTAAATTTTTTAATGTGAATTTATAAGAAATTACGCGTGAAATATTATTTTTAAAATAAATTGGAGAATAAAAAAATTTACAACGTTTGGGAAAAGCGTCTTGTATCTGAAAAATTGATAAGAGAGAATTTAGAATTCAAAATTTACTTTTTTGTATATTCACTTTACAAGGTGTAACAATGGAGATTCGTTGCCAGTACTTGTTGTGTTTTCAGTTCGTCGATTATCCTGTCCATAAATTGGAAGTCTTAATATCGCGCCGAGAGTTTGTTCTTTTATATAGGAGTTCTGTTTCGAATTCAATTATTGCCATACGTTCGATTGACCCCGTTAAGTTTGAAAATTTATATAAAGAAAATAACATGAGGTATTATTTGATTTCTGTGAGAAAAAATAATTTTAAGCTCAGAAACCTGCTATTTAGCTAATGAAATATGAAAAAATATACTGATTCACTTATTAATTTGAATTTTTAACTAATCCTTCTTCTGCTTATCTAAATTACTCAGATCATTTCATGATTATGCCTTTCATTCACTTGTGTATATTTGACTCTACAGATGTTTTTTTAATTTCTTAAACCACGCAGACTGTTGAGTCGCTTTACGGAAAAATAACAATTCAAATAAAGGTATATTGTTTGAAGATCCAATCTGGTTAACCGTCTTATATATATTCAAACGCTTTTAGCTTTTCTGACATGCTCAATTTAACAGGTAATAACTAACTTAAATTAGACTTTGACATCTACAAAACCTGGACTTATTACAAAAATTCTGAATCATATCCTGTGGTACATTTTTAAGATAATTGCGTGGATTTTGAAACCTAATTTGCTCATGAACATAGTCTTTTGCATAATATAATGTCAAATATTTATTTTATATTGACTATAATGTGCGTTGAGGCTCAGTACGTGTATGGAGAATCATCAAAGCGAAAAAATAATACCCATATTAATTAGCTAGCTATTAGTCGGATGGTTTGATTATGAAGTTTGCGTGAAGAGCTATTTCCTCTTCATTGGATAAAATTTCGCATGGTTATCATTATTTCAATTCTGAGGAAGCAAACATCAAAATTTGATGGATTTTTATTACAGCACGTTATTATTTTATTTTATTATTTCTGTTTGTCTGCTCTAATGTCGTTATTTTGCAAACTAAATTAAGCCATAGAAAATGACAATCGCATAAGCAAATTCTTCAGTGTTATGGAATAATTAATTTATGCGTTATTATTAGTATTATTAACGCATAAATAAATAAGATATTATTGACGATTATTGCAATTTATTGACGTGGAAGGAAACAGATAATTGTTGGAAGCCCAACATGCTCATCTGTTAATTAATAAAATATAATTTACAATCAATAATTCATATTTTGTTTTAAAGAAAGAATTGTTTTCTTATTCAAAAGGAATTATCAATTTTCCATAAATTCTTTACGATATGATGACTTAATTTAAACGAAATATTTTCCACGTCGCTTCATTGCTTATTGTCAGGAAAGCTCAAATAATAGAAGCGAAATAATAACATGCAATTATTTTTAGTGAAAAAATATTTGGCACAATATACGTGCTAATATTGTATTGCAAAATATTGCATTTGACGTTTATTAAAATAAAGGCCTGAATTATGCTCGTTGCATGCGACCATTGATACTACTAAGCTGAGTATACTTAAGTGGAATAATTTAAAAAATGTCACGTTAACGCATTTTTAGTAAAAATGTTGAGATGTTTTTATATGTTAGGTTGTGAAATAAATCGTATATTTATCCGTATATTTATTATAAAGCAAGTATACACAATACAGCTTCAAAGATGCAATAACTCATTATCATGCTATGCAGGTCTAACTGGTGGATTACAAAAGAGGCAAATCCAGGCGCATTTTAGACCAAATACGACTGGTCAAAGAGAGGACATCTCAGGAACTAGTTACAATTAATATTTCTGAAAATTGCACGCCAAAGAAGACAGAATTCGGGATAGTTTGTTTAAGAAAAAAACGAAAGCGGCTTACGGACTGTGAATATTGTTAATTTTCCGCCAAATAAATAAAATTCGTTCCAAAATTTGAATTGTAATTTCATGTGTGTTTGGGTTTTTAAGTGTTTCTTAGCATGTACGTTTCCCGTTTTCGGTTTGCTGTTTTATAATATATGTAATTAATTAGCCTGCTTTATATTACTGGCTACATAATGTACCACATATTACAGATGTGTTCATTTATAGTGAAAAATGTGCCTTTTAACTATGTTTAATTAGCCAACTTAATAATAGGTTTACATTACAATAAACGACTTTCATACCAATTACAATTAAATAGGCAAATGGAAGTTGAAATAAACTATACACATTAGGATTTATAATTATTTATATCTTTAAAATGTAATATCGAGTTCCAGTATATACGTACATTTGTCAGAATAAACTAAACTATATATATTGTAGAAAATGCAATTAATACAGTAGAACGATTTTGTCCTTATTGGAAACACTTCATGTACACTGCAGAATTTTCCGCGAACCAGGATCAAACTTGCTAACCCTAAAGCCAACCTGCCGTACGCTAGATCAAACTTTCATTTATATTCTAAATAATGTTCCTTGGTTAGCCTCCAGTTGGGGTGGAGCCTGTGGGATATTCTTTTAGGCTTGAAGCTTCAAATAACCATCCCAAATTTGTCATTATACAATAGACACCACGCTACATGGGGAAGTGGTATTCAATTCAACATTTATAAAATTAGACGAGGAGTGATGACAATTATTCAAATCAAGATTGCCATCTTAATGTTAACACCAGTCCTACTATATAGACCAATTTGCCAGTATAAAATAAACATTATATAAAGCTAGAAAAGCAATTCATCCAGTAGATCTGTTTCGTCCTTATTGGGAACTCTTCACGTACTGTTCAGTGTTAGACGTTGACAGGACTCGATTCAGTTCACGTCTTCTCCAGAATCTATTGACCTAATCACTGCGCCAAACTGCCATACACTATTCTCAGTCATATATTAACTAATGATTCTTAGTTAGTCTTTCATTTAAGGTGAGCATATATTGCCTCACTGCAGACATAAATTTATAGATTCCGAAGTGGATGTGCCGCGATTCAAGCCCTGTCTGCGGCATATTCTGGACTGTAAAGGATGTGTTCTAAATAAGAATAAAACTCATCTGCTAATTGAATTTCTTTTTCTGAATTTGAAATTGCTTAATTTATACTGATTATCACATGTATATAAAGGGGCTGATGCTTACATAAAGTTCACAGCCTTGATTCAGAAACTTTTTATTGCCACCCGCGCACCCAACATTCGTTTAATTTGGATTCTTGGTTGACAGATTGGTGTTACTAAATTTATTCCTGACAAAATACGACTGGATTGAAGTGATTATGTCAATATAATTATTTCCAATATCGCATAATATCAATAATAGAACAACCATGGTTATTTATTGCTGTAATTTTATTGTTTTTGCCCTAAATTAAGTCACTAATTAGGCCAATAATTCTTGCTGAATTAAATGTAATAAAAATTTCGGATCGTTGCATTGTTCACTGGTATTTGTAAATTAACTGTATTCATTCGTATAATATACCATGTCGGACTTTATTTGGGAATAAGGCGGTATTTGCAATATTTAGCATCGTGATTATCTTGAAACTGACAAGGCTCAACCGGAAGTTGACAACAGAATGCATTTTGCACTTGGATGTTTTAGACTTACAGGTCAGTTCGGTAGATAAACGGCTCGATTGGAGTCCAGAAACATTTAATTCAACAAACTGAACGCACAACAGTGAGTGAACGGGAGACAATTGAATGAACCGTCACAGAAGCTGAACAAAATTATTTAAACTGAAACAACAGTGATAAATTTGTGAGAGCAGAATTTAAAATATTTTAATAAACGTTTTTATGTGGGGTAAACCTAAATATGTTTTTTTTTTAAAAACTGCAACCAGCAAAACTTTAAAAATTGGGGAAAAATCAATAATCTGCCATTTTTCATCAGTATCTGTTTGTAGCTATTCAAAAGATTAACACAATTTTATCTAAACAATTTAAACGTAGTTATAGAAAGCATTGGATTTACTTCCAAAATAGATTGGGTTTTAGGCCTTTAACACGTTAACATTCTTAAAGAGATCTGGCCGTGATTTTCAATTCAGTAGCACACGAATGAGTACACAATAAGTATGTATTAGGTGTTGCGAGCCTAGTAACAAATTAGCTCAGTTGTGACCAGTAAGGTAAACCAAAGACAGCATGAACGGAAAGTTTAATCTCATGCACATCTGTTTCGTGCTTACTGGCGACTCATCAGTAGAAGCCAGTATTACGCCCTTTAACCAATATATATTTGGGTGAAGAATGTGGGATAATAGGGCAGCACATTCTCCTAGACGAATGTGTAAACCTGTAGTAGTGATGCTAACATCATATAAAGTCTAGGACAATGTGACTTTAACGCTAACTCACACTATATATTATATATACCGAGTCTGTAAAGGCTACTAACACTATGGATATTGTGTTAGTAACCGATACCAACATTATAGTACCGAAAAGGTGCATGGTACTTTATACTTTCCGTTCATGCTGTTTTTGGTTTATCCTACTGGTCACAACTGATTTAATTTGTTACTAGGTTCGCATCACCTAATACATACTTGCATATATATTCGTTCTCTGCAACAAAACGTATTTAACTAAATACTCAATAACTTTGAAGTGGTACAACGCATTGGGCTTATCTCCAGTAGTATCGCATACATTGGTATTGACTGAAAATATCGTCTGCGAAATTGCTACGCTGGGAGTTTAATTGTATAGCATATACATATTTGGCAATAATAAAAAAATGTTTGTGACTGCATAGAAATATGTGGCAAAAACTTATTGGAAGTAAATTTGTATGTGAGAGATATGAGAGCCGCAATTATGATTTTCGATAAATTATATATATGCATTGTAGCTTGATTCTCGCTAGTCAGTTTGCTATCGTGCTTTTCTGATGACCATAGAAGGTAGAAATACGTGAGTACGTGCAATTAGCGGTAGTTTTGCAATATTGTATGACTGCTTAGATACAATGAGAATGGTGTTTATTACAAGTTGGCAAACTTGATTTAAAGATATGAAACTAAGTTATTTGATTAATTTCCGTGACGGACAGGTAATATATTTACAAGTTAAACAACCTACACTCTTATGGAAGGGAGTATGACGCGTTTCATTGTGATCCTCGTTTCGGTACCAGATACTTGAATACAGCTGACAGCAAAATCGGAATAGTCTATGAGACATGTCGTTTCCCTATCTGCATACTGCTATCAACGCATTCCAAAAGTGTTAGGAAATTTATTCACCCGACTTTATTTAGAAACTGACTGTGGTGTAGGTTATTTGTAATACGGAATGTACCATGATCAAATAATGCAATTTGGAGGCCTAATGTGTATGTTTGCCTTTAATTTCATCTGTTGCGTTTGTGACAGATAGGCTTAGAGGTAGGTGAAACTATGCAATTCTGATTAGTGATAGCAAAAGTCCGCGAATTATAGGAGAGTTTCTCGAAAGGCAAGAAAAGAATTTGTGTTCTATGGTCAAGCGTCAATGGATCCAATATTTTGTATGATGTGTAGACTACTAGAAGTGAGAGCCGCATATCTAACTTTGATTTACATATGTATTCAATGCGGTTTGATCCTCGATAGTCAGTTTGCCGTCGTACTCTGATGATGATCATGGAAGGTTGAAACGCGTCAGTGCGTTGCGGCTGGCGGTAGTTTTGTTATTTTTTTCAATGACTGGTTAAATAAAATGGGATTGGTGTTTACTTCAAGCTCCCAAACTTGATTTAAATAAGTGTAGACGGGTAGTTTGACGGCCTTAATAAAACGACATTGTCGCACATGATTTTTATACTATCCATTTTCTGGCATTTAGTTTCAATTGCTAATTTACTCGTATCTCTACCCATTGCAAATTGTGTCATTTTTAAATTTGAAACATTGACGAACATAATTTTCATTCTATTTTGTACGAAATTTGCTTAGGCATATAATTGATTGACTTATTTTAATTAAAATTATTTATCTATGGATTGACTAGGGTTTATGCAACCAAATGCTGATAGAGTGAAATAGATAAAACATCATTTATACGTACTTTTAATTTGTCTGAAATGTGCCCAATTCCTTTGGGATCCATATTATTTGCCATACACTTTGTAACGTTAAATAGTTGGCCAAATTTATTCATGTTGTAACAATGGCGCGCATAAACAAATTTATGGTTAATAATTTTATGATATTTCCAGGATATAGTTCTACAGAAGTTGGTGTGTGTTTTACTTGTTACAGAAGCACAAGAACTGCTGTTACCCAAACTGTTAGCGATATATTGTTTACTCTATAAACAAGGAAATTTGCGCGACGTCATTTAACCGCATTTATTAATTGGCAAAAATATATCACTTTTGTAATTTTAAAAACGATCCTAAACTGCGCAAAGAAACTTTTTTTGCTAGCATAAATATTTGCATAACATATGGCGATATGTTGAGGCCGATGATAATATAACATTTTCCGATTTAACTTTGTCAGCAAAATGCAATTTATTTTGCTGCCTCACCATTACAAATTATATTACTTCATCAAGATACAGGTAATTTCACAAAAAATGTTCAGATAAGCATTTTTTTTCTACGAATAGGCGCTTCGACATGACGGTGTTCCCAATCAGTGACGTTTTATCATAATATTTTGAATGGTTGCTGATATAAGATTATATTATGCATGGATGAACATACGTGATATTTACTATTGAAATCTTCAACAAAAATGAAGTTATACTTTGATCGAAGATCTTAATGTTGAATAATGACTCTTTTCCGTTATATTTAAGAGAAACGACATTATTCTTTCTATTGGATTCATCCGCGTTTCTTCCAGTCTACAACATACGCACAGACAAAGATGAATTTAAATTTAAACCAGCCTATTCAATGCTATGTATATCCACACTTCATAAAGGTATCAAGACAATGAAGCAAAAGAAATAGATGGCATTCTACTTCGGCGTCAACATAATTCGCAGCAGACAAACTTTTGATCCATCTACCGCAAAACTTCCTACACTTGATGCAAAAGTAAAATTGCACGGCCACCTGCATCCAATATTACATAAAAAAATAGAATGTTCTTTGTAAGGAATCATATTTTGAGATATTCGGTTGGAAGTTTATTTTGCGCTTATCCAAGTAGTTACCAACCTCGTGTGTACAAAATAAAATTGGTGTTTTTTAACCAAACATAATTTGTTCTGTGAAAAATGCGACCTGCAAAGAAAACGCGTTAAAAATTTTAGTAAGTCTATGTTAGTGAATTTGCTTCCCAATTTGGAGGTTATTGCACTAAATACATGCTGTCCAGAAACGTGAAATTGATCATTTGCCATGGATACACATTCCTATGGTGCAATCGAATTTATGTTCAAGTCATGAGCCATGGCATAAAATGTTAAACTTGGTCATTTATGACGTGAGTAATTTTAAATGCACTGTAGTGGTCGTTATAATATCAATTTTCGTTCCAGAAAGATGACGGTCAAATGACAATTTATTTTATCAATCAAAAGTAGCAAAGCAAGGCTTCACTACAAATGCCTTAGTGGACAATGTATTATTTTTTATACCAAGAAACTGTTATATTTGACAGATATTCGGTCGATTTGTGCATTTACCTTTTATTTATTTGAATTGATTAAAATGGGACATGCATGGTTTCTGGCTTAAATACCTTGACAGACTTACAAATATTTAGAACAATTTAGTTAAGTTCCTAATTTTGAAAGTAATCTCAACTATGTGTATTTACAGAAAAACAACTTCAGTTTTAGCGAATTTTCTAAAATAAAAGAGGTTAATATTCACAAGAAGTTATCATATGCAATGATCATAAATTATCCTTAGAAATTTATACCCTTACTAATATAAAAAACATGATGTCACATATATAGGTTCTTCGCAATCAAGAAAGTAAAATAAATGCATGCTCAATTCAATGAGATTATGATCAAGAAAAAAATTAAGACAACTAAATTCGATCGATTTCAGAATATATATATATATATATATATATACTGGAGTAGTCTATGTTCAGGTAGAGTGTGATTCGTGGAATCGATGAAAATAAGCCTCTCACGTAATACATGGAATTAGGTCGATTAGCGGGTTTGGTTCATCTTATATATTGTGCGTTCACTGTTAAGTTGCGATCTCACACATTTCCCATGTAAGGTGATTTTCCTCTCTACAAATCCTCAATATTATCAATCTAAATCATTCATTTATTTAAAACTCATAGCCGAGAAATATTTTTTGTATTTTCAATATGTAAATATATATATATATATATTTTAATAATAAAGGTAGCGATTTTGATATAAACATGTGTTGCTTCATGTATATAAATTTGTCAGTATAAATTTAGTATTGTTGAAAAGACTATTCGTCCAGTATATCGCTTTCCTTCTTATTGGGAGCTAATCATGTACTATGCAAAATTTGCGTCGACAGGGCTCAAACGTGAGCTCGTCTGCTTCGAAAGATATTGCCCTAACCACTGAGATACATGGGGAAGAGGCATCGAAATGTTCATTTATAAAATTTAAAAAAATTGGTTGAGCGGTCGGCCATAGCAATTACTATTATTGCAATTGTTGGAACTTTTGGTTTATCGGGATGCCAAATAAGCTCCACGTAGAAGAAAGGCTAACCGAGAAACATCAGTTAGTATATTAAAGAAAAGTGTGTTTAGTGTGCGATAAGTTGGCTCAGTGGTTTGAGCACCAGCTTCCGATGCAGACGTGCCCAGATTAAGCCCTGTCACGGCAAATTCTGCACAGTACGTTATGAGTTCCAAATGAGGACGAAACCGGCCCGCTGGATGAATAAACCATTCAACGCTACACATTACTTAATTTATACTGACAAATGTATGTACATAAAGTGACAGGTGTTTATATTAAGAACGCAAACTTGATTATAGTAATTTTTATCATTGCCTGTACAAAAAATTGTTTGTTTTATTATATATATATATATATATATATATAATATAAATTTTCATTTAAATACCACGTGATAATGTAGTGTGTTTTCTGTTAAACAGTGTTAGATTGGGGATGGTTAGTTGGAACATTGGGTCTTAATGGATGTCATATGAGCTCAACCTAAAAGTGAAAAATATAACCGATTTACATTGGTTACTTTGTGATTAAAAATTTTGTATAGTGTGTGGCAGTGTGACTCAGTGGTTAGAGCACCAGATTCCGAAGCAGACGTGCCCAGGTTCGAGCCCTGTCGGAAGAATATTCTGTACAGTACGTGATGAGTTCCCAGTAAGGACGAAATCGGTCTACTGGATGAATTGCCTTTTGCACATTGAACAAATTTATGCACATAAAGGGACAGGTCTTTATACCAAAATCTCAACTTTGAGTAAAGTAATTCGTATAATGCAAATATATTTCGAATTAAAGTTTTATGCTGGATTTTTAGATAGTTAGTTCCATATTTAGATCTAAATGATGTCATGTATGCTACAATTGAATGAAAAATTTAATAAAAAACAAACAGGTAAATAATTAAAATTATATATATATATATATATATATATATATATATATATATATATTACGTTGGTTGCGTAGCAAAGTGGATTAGTTGCTCGAGCTTCGAACACGTTTTAACAGGTATTTAATTGATGTGTGCCCAATGAAAACGAAACAGATCTACTTGATGAAAATCATTTACTGACACAAACAGTAACTAGTCAATATTGATATTGTTTAAATAGATATGTGCAAAAGTATAATTAAATATGATCTTATTTTAAATTGTGCCTCTGGAAGAGTTTGATCATCTTGGTGGATATCTACAAAATTGCAGTAGCCTGTGTTGTACTAATTTTAATTTTTACAATTGAAAATTATGACCATTTAAATTATTATTGAAGAATGCCTTTTCAAGTAATTTTCAACGACTAAATAGTTTATTATTATCCAGATATTTTGCTTCAGTTGGAGCGAATGCTCAATGCCTTTTATTTATTTCCTGTTATAAATCCCGCAGTATAGTACATCCCTTCTCGAGGGGCGGACATTAGAAACTCAAATTTTCATTACCATAATGGAAAAATCTCAAAAAACTTTATATCAGTGGAAGCATCACACAAGCGGGCAATTTAATATGCCATAGTTACTCCCGCAGTTTACCCGCGTTTGACTGAATTTCTTCACGTTAACATTTAAAGCACTGAGCAGAAATCACTTTGTGTCAAAACCATTTAGCGAACATCGCAATGCTTTGTTTTAATTCGATAGTCGGATTCTCCGGTTCCGTGCCGGTTCTGAGTTGGTCGTTTAGCGCTACACGATAACAACAAGCTGCAGCACCCACCAAGCGCAAATTTAAAATGCCGTATGCGAGGTAAGAGATAAATATTACCTTTTTGTTTATGTAAATAATGAAAACAGGATATATATGTTAATTTTGGCGTGCGCGACTTCATGTGCATATTAACGATATTTATCAACATCCACGCATAAAGAAATTGTTTAAACCAATTAATTTGTGTCAATCTAGCGCAAATACCACGATGATTTTATCGGGATTCCGGCAAAATGCAATCATCATTCATGCATTTTACTCATGGGATTACTTCGATATGTGTCTTGCGCTATCTATGCAAATCTGCACAGATTTCAAATGCGAAATGATACGTGCCAATCAGGTTTGGGACGTGAATTTTCGATTAACAAAGGAGGTTAAAACGCGTTATTGCATATAACTGAGGTCAGATTGGCAGTTCATAATCACAGCCAAAATGTTTATTGATCAATTGCATATTTCAATTCCGTAAATGAAATTCCACCGAAAATTGTCACCAAACGCACAATAACGTATTGCCGTGTTATAATTTGTTTATAGAAAGATTGAAAAAAGCAAACTAGTTTTCTCCTGACAAGAATAGTTTCATCCAACATTTTTCGATGTAAGGCAGATATCAAACAACAAGGATAAGAGTGTCAACTTATCTTTAGTAGACTGCGCATTCTTTCCTGACATTCAGTCTTCAATCTCTTTCTCCGTTATTTATAAAAAGGGGGCGCTAATAAGTCTCAGCACATAATTCAGTTTAGTCTTTAAATTAGGTGAAACTGGTTTAATACCATAGTGGCTTAGTATTTATATCAGTATTTCAATCTGGATTTAAATAATAATGGAAACTAATTATAGCTTCTTGGTTTCTGCTTCAACAAACACAGTTTTACTTTCTCGATTTAGTTAAATTTCGGAACCTAAAATATTTAAATAATGAAATTATTTTGAGGGTAATAGAAATTCTTCCATTATAATCTGGCGTAGGATAATGACAAATGAAAATAATATATTACCAATAACACATAAATGCTTCATTTTTATGTCACATTTATTACCTACGGATCATTTATGGAACACCAATTAGAGCTTAAATTTGTTTCATATATTTAAAGTTGTACATATTAATAAATCAACACTTTAAAAAAAATATTTATAGCGATCAAATTTAATTAACTCATGGAATACGGGGAATATAGGTGACCTCTATTTGATGATAGGTTTTTGACCGTTATTCAAGTGTAAACGCCCCAGTTACAAGTAAATGCCGTACGACGTTACAAAGTCAGTTAGGAGTGTTGGGGCCCTTTTTAGGGCCGGTATTACCTTCTCCGGCGAATGCTGAGAAAGTCAATTAGTATTGCAGTGACCAGAAATACTCCTACACACTTCAGACCAGCTCTGGTTGACTTGGTTGTTGTTCTTTCTGTTGTGGGTTTGACATCCGTATCGAGTGAGTAGCTGATTTATCCCGTTGAAGTTCTCCAGTAACTGGCACACTTGGGGGATCAAAAGTAAATCTTGCTCCGTCTCACTAGTTGTGTAGCAACAAGACTGGCGTGACTGAAATAGCCAATGTGTGTGAAGCAAGTCCGAAAATAAGCGTAGGTGACGATAGCAGACCACACGCACACGTAACGCACAGAAGAAGGCAAACGCGACAACTGACTCGCATGGTGAATTAACGGTGCTTAAATAGCCTTAAATTGACAGCTCGCACGCTATTGGTTAACGGCAAATTTCGCTTGTTTCTAATTGGTGCCGCGTAAATTGAATTTGAAATCAATTTACGCAATATGTCGGCGAATTGTTCTTGAGCTGTTGCAGAGGTTAACTAAAAAGAATAAAAAAATTGTAAAAATTGATTAATCAAAATTAGCTGAACTACGTTTTGTCTAAGAAAGATTATATTCTAGTTCGATACCCTTTGTCGGCCATTTTCTCCAGTTCACTCATCATCAAAAGGTTTAAAAAACAAACGAATGAAGCAAGCGCTTTATTTCCTTTGGCCATGTCATTTATAATTCAGACTGACCTTTCCTTAGATATTTGCGTGACACGTATGCGTGCGTGTATAAATCCATATATTTTATGCTCATCCAACTAAGTGAAAAAAGAATAGATGAATTTTAATTTACCATTTACATGCGTAAGACTATTTGTTTTATACAATCCATGTAAAACGACGTAACTGTTGTCGTACTCTCATTTTCAGGTGTGGAGTGGGGACGTGGGGTAGACCAATAAATAAGAAACACTCATCATAACCACATGCTACGATAATTGATAAATTTTAAAATCAGAATGAACCATGCACATGTGAAGTTTCAATCAAACCACTTAGGTTGTACTCAGGATTGGCTTGTTTAATAACGGTTTCTGTCATATCATTATACTTAACTGAATATTTTTCAGTTAGTTATATGCACATATCCTGAGTGCTTATTGTTTGAGTGAGATTTTACGTGTGCATGACTCATTAGGATTTCTAATTTTGTCAATTAATGTAACATGTGATTATGATGTGTATTTCTGATTAATTGCTCTCCCCCGACCCGAAAATGTGATAGCGACCTCATTTAAGTCATTTAACATAGTTTTGAAAAAAACAAGCAATTTAATGCCTGTAAATACTAAATTCATATTCACCTAATCTAAGTTCACATAGTTAGATAAACATACCAGTTATGGATATAAACACACACGCACACGTGTCACGCAACTATCTAATGCAAGGTCAGTTTGATTTATAAATGATGTGGTTAAAGGAAAAATCGCGCTCGCTTCATTAGTTTGTTTTTTTAAACTTGTGATAATGAGTGATCTGACGAAGATGGCCGAAAAAGGCCATCGAAATATTTTGAAACAACAAAACAACTAGAATTTTACCTTTCTCATTTAAAACGCAGATCAGGCAATTTTGATTAATCCAGTATCGCAAATTTTTCATTCTTTTTATTTCATCTGAATTCAAATGGAGGGGCATATTATTCCCTTATATCATAATTTAATTAAATTTGATCGTCTTTATCGTAAACAAAATACGTTGATTAAGGCGTGTGTCTAACTTTAAAGATATGAAGAGAATTGATTCTGTTATTCGCGTTCCTTAAAATTTATCCTAGATATTAAATGTGATAGAAAAATTGAATCATTTATTTGATACTGGTAATATAATGTTTTCAAATGTCATTATCCTACGTAAGTTTGTAATGTAAGATTTTCTGATTTCCTCAAAATAATTTCAACAATTTACTATATGAAGTACCAAAACTCAACTATATCGAGAAATTAGATTTCTGTTTGTTGAAATTGAAAACAAGGAGTTGTAGTTAGTTTCCTTTATTAATATTAAAATCAAATGTGCTTACTTAACAAATAATTTTATGACTTGCACACACTTGTATGTGTTATTTAAGATGTTACTAAAATTTCTTTAGTGAAATGTCAGTCTGAAATATAAATGATATAATAAGAGGAAATTCAGAATTTTCTTCATTAGTTTGTATTTTAAAACTTGTAATGATGAATGAACTGAAGAAAATGGCTGTCATAGGTTATCGAAATATTTTGACAAAACAAAACAACTGGAATATTTTCTGTGTTAGTAAAAACGAAGATCAGGTGATTTAGATTAACTCACCTGTCATTTACTTTTAATCAATGGCATCTGGAACTAAGTGCGTGATTTTCTTATGTAATGCGGCCTGATTTCATTCTTATGTCCAACTTAATACCGAGGCATTCATACACATAGCAGGCGTCAAAGAACATATAATTTCATCAGTAAAAAAGGCTATTTTGCTATGTTTGATCGTTTACTGTTTGAACGACTTTTTATTGGAATCCGTTTAAAAAAATAATTACATCTCTTGATGAGTCAGTTTTTGCAGTTAATACATGTACAAATAAGCTACTGTTCAACTTCGTAAAAGTTACGACACTTTCAGCAGGAATATTTACAATTTCTTCAAATTTAGTAACTAAAAATTGTAAAGGCATTTACCGTTCGTTATGTATATTCATAACTAAATTTTGAAATGGGAGCTCTAGTAATTTAGTAGTATTATTTTTAAGTGCTCTTCTAAAAATTATTTCTTTCAGATAAGCGAACTATGTCTATTGATGTGTCTTTCCTTGGAGCCGTGAAAAATCAAATGGTTCTGTTTATAGCTCTGACAAATTCAAGTTGTGAAGGGATCAAGAAAGTGCTAGAGACGGTTATCAAACAAATATTATCAATAACAATTATTTTACTATGGAGTGCACAATATGCGTGAAAAACTATTTTTATTTGTACGTCGTTAAGAACATGTTGACAAATTAAATTACAGGTTCTCAATTTCCAGTCAAATAGCTAATGCGTGGATTTACTGGTAAAATGAATATTCTCGTGAAGGAAATCGCAAACATTTAAGTTCATCTAGATTACATCGTCATTGCGAATACTAATGGAATTTGTGAAAGCGCCCAAACTCACCTGTGCGCATGCAATATTTGCTTTCTGATTCATACCTCAAGTATTCACAAATGAAAATATTTATATTTTATTGTGAAACGCGTAACAAATGGATGAATTGGATTGACGAGAATTTGTAAATAAAGGGAAAGTCTAATAAATTAAATTAAATATTTTCTATTTGGACTAAATGATCATATATACTGACAAGTTTATTGGAAGATAATTTCAATGCATTGATCTACAACATTTTGAAAACAGCTAACTGAAATCTGTTCTTTTATTTTTTAGGTACCTGTAAAATAATATTAATTGAGTATACCTGCGATGTTTCAAGAATTTTGTGTTACTTCGGATTTTAATTCATCGCTTGCTTTAACACGGACATTTATTTTCAAACTAACTGTCAATCTTCTGGGAGATCGGTGAACAAAAGTTGATTGACTGAAGTTCAGGCCATTTGCATCGACTGCATTAAAAATTTCCGAATAAAGTTTATTCACAAATTGGTATACATTATGAGACCGGCTATATATAAAATATTTACGCATTCGTTTCGGAGCAGACATTTATTAAAATATGGATGCTGTCGCAACGAGGACCCACCTATCTTTAATGTTACAGACGATTTCCTTAGATCATCTTGAGAAAAAATCAATAAAACAAGACAAAATTAATTTTAGTACGAAATAAATTGAGTCTATGATGTTACCCATGTACTTATTAACATGTTACAGTCTCGAACACAGCTTCAAAGTTTCAAAAAAGAACACTAGAACACCATTTTCACGTTAGAACATGACGATTGATGGTTTTGTATCTTTTCTTATAATGCCGTCAAAACAAGATAATTAGGAATTTAAAAATGTACAATTTAACATTTTGAACCTGGTCTAAACATTAGTTACGTTATAATATTCTTTTGAAATTCTACTAGAAATTATCAGCAGTTCCGTTCTGCTCTTACGAATAGACAAAACAATTAATCAATATATATAATCACAAAAAATATTCAATATTTATAGGTTATTAGTTATCATATAAAGCTGATTGAAATGATTGTTAAAATTTTTGTTCAATAGAAACATTCATGCGTAGGAACAGCAAAGTGATACATAGCAAGAGACGCTTTTAAATGCACATTTGTTGTAGCTTAAACGCATGTCAAAAATAAGTAAAGTAAGCATGCTGTTAATGTCAACGTCAGTAATTATTTATCAATACACACGCTAAAAGGGCAGTTTAAATTAAGTTGGCCGACAGATCACACGTTTAAACAGCGGAGCGAATGAACAATACAATATAAATTCACTTGCAAAGTCTAATGTTATGTAGACTTCTACAATTTCAAAACGTATTATTGAATCCTCACAAGTATGTTTACCAGATATGCCTTTAAAAATACTAAGAAAACACTTTAGCATAACAGAATTATCCCTTATTCAAACTGTGGATTCAAAAATTGATACAGACAGAAACGCCATATACTAGCATTAAGTCTGAATTAAAGAGGATACAGTAAAATGCTTGCAAATGCTTCTGTTTGACAGTCTCTTTCAGTTTTTCACCTCCTGCAGGTTTTGACTTTCCAGTAAAAATTATTGATATATTTGCACATTAGAATGCAACTATGGATTAATTTTTTAATGTTATTTATTAGGCCAAACATAGATAATATATACAGTGTAGTTAACGGAAGTTACAATTCCTTTAATAAGTGTGGAATAATATTAACTAGTAAAGTAAGGCCTCACATGTAGAAAATGAAAATTCCCTAGCTCAGGTTGCGCTACTTTATTACTAAAGCATTAAATGTGCATACACTATACTCATCTCATGTCCGTTTATTACATAATGTAACGGCTTTTCGAGATTGGAGTCTGTATTGAGTAGATAACAATTCAGGGCTGACAATCTAGATATAAAAATTCATTTATGAATAGCTCACATTTAAACTAGAGGTGTAGTTGGTAATTAAAGCATTTTCGAACGGCAACGTAAAATCATGAGCGGTATTTCATTGTTCAAACATTGTGCAAATTTGAATATGTGCGTTTAGCTTTCTCTTGTCGTGTTTCTCTCAACAGGCGGAAATGTCAAACCTGGTTTATTATTTATTAATTATAGGCTAAAAACTGTAACGGCTCAAGATCAATTCGCCAACATATTGCGTAAATGAAATTCAAATTCAATTGACGCGGCACCAAATAAAAACAAGCAAAATTTTCCGTTAACCAATGGGGGGTGCGAGATTTCGACTTAGAATCTATTTAAGCACGGTGAATTTAACATGCATGTCAGTTGTCGCGTTTGCCTTCCGCTGTGCGCTACGTGTGCGTGCTGTCTGCTATCGCTGATTTTTGGATTGCTTCAACCACATTGGCAATTTCATTCACGCCAATCTTGTTGCTGCACAACTAGTGAGACGGAGCAACATCTACGTATTGGACCCTAAAGTGTGCCAGTTACATCAAATCTTCAAGAAGATTACTCAGTATCTCACTCGCCACTGATGTCAACGCCACAACAGAAGGAACAATAACCCAAATCAACCAGAGTTGGTCTCAAGTGTCTAGGAGTATTTCTGGACATTGCTACACTAACTGACTTTCTCGGCATTTGCCGGAGAACGCAATGCCGGCCCTAATAAGGGCTCCCCAACAGTACACAAACTCAGCCATCCTTGGCTCCTAACTGACTTTGTAACGTCGTCCGGCATTTACTTGAAGCTTAGGTGTTTACAAAACTAATCATAGCGGAGTCACCTAAATTGGGCCATGATCTAAATTAATTTGCCAACGATTATTGGTAACATATTTATACCAAATAAATGTTGCGAAATGGATAAAACGAAAAGGAAGATTAAGCTATATGGGCTAATTTGACCTTGCCAATTAATAAAGCATTAACTGAATATTTCTCTTCTTACCACGTTTCTTTATTGGAGGTGTAGACATATAATTATGAAAATACATTTTTTGTCATTTATCGTTAAGGTAAAATTTATAAAGTAATATTTATATATATATATATATATATATATATATATATATATATATAAATTGATATGACCAAACGCATTAACTGTCATTACCACACGTTTCCTTTATTCTTGAGGTGACGAAATAAATATGAAAATGCTTATTTAAACCATTTTCCTAAAAGCAAAATGTATAAAGTATAAATTAACACATTTTGATTTTCAATAAATTTGGAATAAGGTGGTCTAGTAAATAAATTTGCCGAAGAAATTTGGAGAAATACTGCATATTAAATTACCATATACACTAGTAACCTCATTATACGTATACTAGTAAACTAACGAAATTTCATGTGCAATTCAATCGGTTCAAATGAATTATAATTTAATGAATAAGAATATCAGAAAACTTACAGCTTGGATATTTATAAGACATGATTATTTGCCGAAAAATTAATTTTAATTTTAAAATTTAAGAAATTCTGCAAGCATTTATTCGTTTCTTTTAACAGGATTTTCCATGGACTGTACATTTATAATCCTCTAGAATCTCCAAATATGGTGAAAATTAATTTAATTGCCGGTAAAATGTGAACTAATTTAATGCGCAACAAGGAGAACCGATATAGAAATGTGTCCTAGTTTGTAAATACCGTTCCGCCTAAAACGAATTGCCTCAAACTTTTTATACAAGAATTAATCAGAGGATAAAAAACCGAAACGGGTGTCTTTAGATAATAAAAACTTTCATCTCGGTCCCATTAAGATGGTATTCTTCGTAGCGGAATCGTTCATAGTAATTTATATCCACATTTATCAAATATTTACCCATTATATAATTTCAATAGTATTCTGTTGTCAAATTTGGAAAACAATTTCGAGAATTCTTTGACATCCATTTGAATCTTGATAAAAAGAAAGATTGTTAAATGACACAAATAGTACAGTTATAGCAGTGAATCTGTTTTCTTATATGACACTCAAAAACGTAAATCTAGGGTTTGAAGAAAGCGTAGGAAAAACATAATTAACCTACGGATTGACGAAGAAAATTGAGATTCAGTAAACCAAAATGAACGTTAATTGAACATTGAGCAACCATGATTTTTCAAATAAATAGAAAAATGTTCCCTGAGGTAATAAAATAAAAGTTATATTTGTGTTGGTCGGGGTTTTTGGCAATTAAGTATATATATGCATAAGTTGATGACACCTGGCATGTTTGTGTCACTCATCTTATTGGACCTTCATGTCTTGCTAACATGGGAGAAATATTTTCTGCCAGCTGGTTCACAAAACTGCATGCCATCTTTATTTGCGAGAGTTGACATGTATGCATACTTATTCCATGTAAAGAAGTCGCTCACGAGACGTTAACGCGTGTGTACTGTCCAATAGAATTTGAGGTCAGCTACGTTCTGTTCACTCGACGTTCAGCGTGTTTCATGCAGCAGTTGCTTAGCTGTGAAATGCGTCAAATATGTTTGATTTAAACGTAAAATTTTGTTTATTTTGTGATTGCCATGTAATAACGTACATATTTTGTGATATTCTTACAGTTTTACTTTGTTGTCAGGCCGGCAGACGTACGTTGATTTATAGTACATTTATCGTTTCTAATTATTTAACTTTTTTGACAACAATTTTGCCAAATTGACGTAGCTAAAGCTGTCTTAAATAATTCATGTAAATAGAAAATGTTATGGGCTGGCTAAATATATTATGCATCTAGCTCACTTATATACCATTAAGCAATGTAAATATCATATAATTAATGTGGTCGAAAGTTGTATACAACAGAAAATGTGATCAATTAATAAAAAATTATCAACATGACTACGATGTGAACATGCTTTACCGAATAAGGCTAACTAAAACCAAACAGAACGTTTCTTTTACTTGTGTGTACCTAGATTATGTTTAATTATGTGCACAAAATTTCAAGGTCACGACATTATATTAAAACGAGGACAATTATTAAATTGTCTATAAATAAATCTCTACGGAAATAGACTGGTTACAGCCGAGTTTGATTTGAAATAAAATTACTCAATACGATATAGTTAAAAAACATATAGAAGGATCAAGTATTAAATTATCACAAGCCAGACTGATAAACTAAAAAAATTAGAGATGAATTTTAACTAGATTTCAAGTTTAGCACACAGAAATTACCTGCAAATAGAAGAAGAGCGATAAACCTAGTCATTCTAATAAATAAGACAATTTCCAACGAAATGTGTCAATAACATGCTTGCAAACGGACAAAATGTCACTCTAGAAACCACAATGATTCCATGAGAATATAGAATAATCCGTTTTCCTTTAGTGTTTCGTGATGATGCAATCTTGTATCTGAATAGGAACGAAGTCGTTCACTGTGCCTTCCAAAGTGCAAGCTAGCATAAATTCATGTAAACAATTTGTATTGCATTTTTTTAAATCAAGTTTTCGAGCTTGAAGTAAACACCAATCCCAATGTTTTTAACCGATCTTCGAACAACCTGAAGGTAGTTTTTCTATATCGTTCGACTAATGGTTAAATACATTGGGATTGGTGTTTATTTCAAGCTCGCAAACTTGAATTGAATAGTTGTAACCACCATGATGTTTTTCGATGACTGTTTAAACACAATAGCATTGGTGTTAACGTCAAGCTTGCAAACTTGAATAAAGGTTACCACTTCCCGCGCAATCGATGAATTTGTAATATGTATCGCAATCTTAGTTATACAGTGAACCGATTTTTATGTGTTGGCCTCGTGATATCTGTTGTTGTTAATTCACGAGGAGCAACCGATTTCCGACGCTTGTACTGTAGTGGAGAAGCGATCTAGGGTCAGCTAAAGGCCAAACAATTAACCAACGTTATGAATTGTTACGTGCACAACACAACATTATTTTTTTGATGATTTGTCTATTAAGTCACCGGTAATGTTATTACATTTGGTCGGCAATCCCGCCTGATTTATTGCATCGTGTGCACCAGATATCAGTTGGAAATTAATGGGAAAAGTCATTTTTAGACAGTCATGAATATTTGGAGCATATTCAAATAAATCGCGCATCTCATTGATGAGAATTATACCTTAGAAGCCTATATATATATGTTTGTATGAATAAATATTCAAGCAAATAAACCAAAAGAGCTGACATATGTACTAAGTGGTGGGTAAATCGACGAAATTGTTGCTGAGATTGAAAATGAGTTTGTAGATTTACACGAAAATGGCATTCTAGTTTTGAATAAAGACTACCGAGTCGAAATTATTATAAACAAATCTAAGTATAAAACACGATATGCATCACCACATATTAAATAAGTATGAAGAAAGTAACACAGAATTAATAAAATGTCAATAGATAATTCAAGAATTTTTAAGCGCATTGAGAACCCTATATTAACATTCCTGTAATTTTCGATTATTTTGTGCATAAATATTCTATTTCATATCATGCGCTCTTTGTAAAACCTATACTGATTAACAGACGTCCTGTAAGGAAAACATACAAAAGTTTCTTGACATAAAAGACTTTTATTTATTGCGTTCAATGTATAAATAATGTTTAAAAACCATATAATTGTTGTTTTACTTAGTCTACGTAATATATGGTCAACAGAATACTGCTTCAATGCAACTATAAGGAAGATGCAAAAACATGTTCAATGGTTTAGTCATGAAAAATGAACATGAATGAAATTAGGCATTAATAAACTAAATAATGTTAACTAAAAGCGAAAAAGAATAGAATTTCCACAACCACACGTTTACGAGCTTCACTTTTGGTTAGATTATGTTAAAATATATTAGTATTTCAAAAATCATGATATTAGATTAAAACGAGGATAATCTTTAGTAGGTATATATATATATATATATATATATATATATATATATATATATATATATATATATTAAAGTAAACGAAATGTTATTTTAAATAATCACTGACAACGGGGCTTCTAGATGGTTCAAATATTTTCCAGCGTTGCTTCGTGGAGAAACAAAAATTCAAGTCTTAGCTTTTTGTACCGTGAATTCAAATTTTTTTCTTTTATTTCTGATTAGGCCGATGGTGCTAGTAGTTACAAGATCATCTTTAAAATCAATGATGTTGTGTACTATTAATCAACGCGCTCTTACTAATTTTATGCGCTACAATACTTTATACGTTATAAACCAAACATGGTTTGGAAATGATGCAACTTATCTATCGCGCCCAAAAGTTGTAATTCCGTAATGAAATTTAATGATTGAATATAATTTTTTGATAGTGTTATCATTTAAATGTTTACTGATTATTGTAAATCTTCTCAGGAAAATAGGCTAAAGGGAACCATTTTGCCTCTATCTTTATTACAAGAAATAAGCGAGATTTCAAAATAGGTGTAATGACTAGTTCTAATTTATAGTTCAATTACAGGTCTTGTATTAAATATAGAACACTAGCTGATTGTCCAATTTAAATGGTTTTATTTGTTACGAAATTCATAAGAATAATTGTTGAAGTGCGGCCAAATATTGCATTGCAAGTTCGTATTAGGTGTTGCGCACCTTGTAACAAATTACTTTAAATAAGACAAGTAGAATAAGCATTCACAGAAAATTATTGATTGGATTATCCTGTTCAATTAGAGCAAAAGTATGTAATATTTGTATTTTTTCTCTTTAATTAAATAAGTAATTACTCTGAAATGTATTAGGCTAAATTGTTGAATGGATTTAAATCGTCTAAATAGCGGCACTTTCTGCATGAAAATGGTCAATTTTTGCAAGGAGAATCATAATCAAAGCCTAATGCAGCTAACAAGATGCGAATATCGTAACGTATGCAAATTGCATGATTTTTTTGATAAATACGCTAGACTGGACGATTGCCGTAATTAAGAGTCTAGTGTGTCTGTTGTTACCGAATACGATTCTATGAAAATTATTGTCTTAAAATTGAAAGACACGCGTTATATAAAACCGTAACTTCTCGGTCTTGACATCTTCCTGGATAAATAAGTTGATCTGCACAGACACCTTCAAATAGTTTATCTACAAAAAAAGACGACGTTCAATATCACAGCTGACGATTATTAAAAAACTCCGAACTTACTTGATCTTTGTTCCCGAAATAGAACTTTCTAGCTCATTTTGGTAATATTAATTGTTTAAATACCACGGGATTGGTGTTTACTGCAAGCTTGCAAACTTGATTTAAAGAATTGTTGCCACCACCCGCACAATCTATGGATTTTTATGATGTTTGATTGTCTTTTTGAAGAATAAGCAAAATCAAAAATATTAAGCTTTTATCTTTTACCCCTTTATATATTACCATCGTTTTGTTAGTATTAAGAAAAGGAATCTGCTAAAACGCTGATATACAACTTTTACTTGATAAATAAATTTGAATGGGTGTACTGACTGTTAAATAAAACATTCATTAAGCTGTATAGAGTCGAACTTGAGTTATATGATGAAAGTTTGACGATCAACCACGCTAAATTTATTGAATTAATTTTTTCATTAAAAAAAACTTGGTTGTTCAGTTTTTTTTCAATTCCACGTAATATTAAAAAACTATAATGGTTAATGTTGTTGCTACATAAACACTTGGTGAGAAGCTGAGATAATTAACATTGTGTTTTGCATATTTTGCAATTCGAGGGTTGCTTAAGCCCTGTGTACTTTTGTATTTCCGTCAGAAAAATTCAAACACCTTTCATGTATTCATTTGAAGATCATGTATACTCAACCTTTAAGCTAAATTTTCGTGTTGTTAGGCTAATTCAATATTCTGTTTGAGCTTTTGTAAACTGTATTTTAATGCCAAAGTCAGTTTTATTTAAACTATATTTGTGTCATTTTATTAAATGTCATTTTTAGCTGGGTTGCAGTTTAGAATAAACAAGTTTTTTATAAGTATTGGTAACTGCCAATATCAACTTGTTGCAAAACTTTCTCAATAAAAATAACATTAAAAATTTTTTGTGAACTTTTAATAAATCACATACGGGTATTTTTTTATTAATTGAAAATTAGAGTTTTATCATTTATTCTACAATTATCAATATGTAAATTCGACATCAAAATGAAATATTTTTTCTCTACTCAATTGAGTAATAGAATGCAGGGTTCACAGAACTATCAATTTGAATTAATATATCAGAAGAACTGATTTTTCAAATGGATGAGGATCTCTTTCGGAAATCATAAGCTCACAAATGATAACCACTCACAGGATAAGAAAATGAGATAACTCACACAGTACAAAGGTAAGAACTTAAAACTAGGCCATGTCTATACAGAATTGCCGAAAACGCGTTGATAACACCAGACGATTATGCTAGATTTGCTAATGTTTATTAAATTTTTTGGTATGTTTCAATTGAGAAAACTTGTACGGAGTTAACTGCGAAATAGTTTCGTTGTTTTGATGCTTCCCCGATAGAAAATTACCACCAACATACATGATAATATTTATTAATATAAATGTTTGTCTTTAAACTCATGAAACGATTTGAACTACAAATTTGTGCGGTATAGTGAAAAAATATAGACTATCATATAACAATTACAAAGCATTGTGGAATTCGTTTTGTGGCCAGGTGTTCTGTAAGCAGAAATTAAGCCGTGTTTTCTCTTAGGTTGAAAGATGCACAATTTTATCAATATGAGGCTAGACACGGTAGTTTCTTAGAAACAAAGATATTCAACTAGCGAGCACTGGTTTGTGTTTTTGAGTCACTTACTTTTCTAATTTGAATGTGTTATTTAATTAAAGGTTTCTATATATATATATATATATATATATATATATATATAAAGCATAAGTAAATAGTAATGTAGGAAGTGTAACTTATTAGCTAGACCGGGTTGCATCCTGGACTATTAGTATTCCAAGAACGGTTGTGATAACTTAAACGTTAACATAATTAGAAGGAGGTAGAAAATACTTTTCAAATTGAGCTTCATGATACGTACTGTGCTAGGAGGTTGTGCAAAATGCTATATACGGAATGTTACGATTTCAATATTGATTTAATCTGTAGTTATTTATTAAGGCAGCAGGTCGAAACTAAGCGGCTATATCAGAAAGACAATTTTGTTGTAGACTGATGGCAGCGTTTAATAAGTTGCCAATATAAACTAAATATTGCACAATTTAGACAATCCGATTTAAGAGAAGTAGCGATTTCTGCTTTGTTACGTTTCCAGAATTAACACAGAATAGATTAAAACCAGGGCGGATTTTTGACAGAATCTACAACTTGTCTTCTTATATATGGGAAGCATACTCTTACCATTATATAGGGTAGCAAATCAAGATCAACTACCGAATCAATCATTAATACCTGATCTGCGTTTTTATTAACGCATGATTAATTCCATTTTCTTTTTTTCTAGAAGATATTTCTCCAATTTACCCATCGTCTTTAGTTTTTAAAAATAAACCAGTGAAGAAAGCTTGTCAAGATAGGTAAACTGAAGAATGCGACCGTCAATATTCGCCGAAACATCTTCAACAAATAAAATTACAGGTATTCAGCCTGTCTTCGTCAAAACACAGATCAGGTAAATTTAATAAATGATGTTTCGCGATTTTGACAGTCTTTTTAAGAATACCAGACTACTTTTTGTGAATATCGCTAACTTTCCAGCAAGAATCTGCATTGAAGATGACAATTTTTGGTAGCGCGTCAATACATTATTTACGTATGGTGCAATGAAAAATTTTCAAATTTTATGTAGGATATTTTGTAAACTACACCATAATTACGCAAACAATCGTGAAGCTAAAATTTCAGGCACCAAAGCTTAATTTTCACAAGGCGGATCATGTGACCTTACGCCTTTGAATTTAAACGTTCTATTTTCTCCTGGATGTTTCTCTGGACTATTAAAGTTAGCTGACTAATTAAAAGAAAACTATGAACTTAAAGATTCATTGCCATTGCTATCTCAGTCATTCACTATGTTATGAGACATTTTTTCCATATATATATATATATATATATATATATAATATTTATTATTAAATTTGCTAATAAATGGACAAAAATTCAGAAATAATAAAATATGATAATTGGAAAAAGTAATGTTAATTACTTAAAGGATTTTTAAGAGTTCTTTTAAGCTGTACCGCATCAAACTTGTAATTTCAAGTTGAGTGTACCTAATTTTACAAGTGTATACTCAACAAAATTTCATTCATTCATTTGGAAAATCAGTTCTAGACGCTTTTTATAAATAATTTGCTTGGATAAATTCATTCAAAATTTTTATATTAAAACCAAAATAAACAAACTTTAAACAATTGTTTGAGTTAAAATTTTTACAATTATGGATTACTTATCTAATAATATTCTCATAATAAATTATCTTACATATTCATTGCATAAAAATTTAATTTTAAGTTATAGGAATGTAAAATAATTTTTGGAATGAATTTAACTACAGAAGAAATTAATTGTCACTTGAAGAATCGTGTTATTAAGCAACAAGCCGTAACGTTTATTTGTTAGTTTATTTGTCCAACGATATATAAACTAAACTATATCATTAAAAAATAGAGTCCAATTATTTATACGAAGAATCGTAAAAAAAACACATCAGTTATTTCGAAATAATTAATAACTATTTTCAAATCTCCAAGAGAGCAGCAAACGTACCAATTCTCGTATTAATTATTTAAGTTTTATTCAAATTGAACAAGGTAACGCAACCACGCTTCAAAAAATTCAAAAGTAATGGAATATTACTTTGTTCTCTTACACCTCATGTTCCTTCCTAAAACGTTTGGAGACTGCGTTCAATAATACAATATTAAACTGATTTTAAATAATTCATCGGGTGATCACTTTTCTTATTTATATTGAACTAAATCGACCTGAATTATAATATAAATTGAGTTCAACTATTACCTATTGGTATTAAATGAATCGAATTATACTTCATAATAATAAATTAAATTTGATTTTGAAGCATTTTGCGTGGTTGAGAAAAAATATTTCTCTATTTAATTAAAATTAGACTAAAAATCTTTGCTCAAATTGTTATAAAATTTTCACAGAAAATAAATTAGTGAACTACCAAAAATCTGTCCCTCATATTAATTATTATTTTTATGTGAATTTTAAATTGCTTAGGTATTATGTTCTTCTATTTTATTATATGCTTTGACCGTAATATCATGAAACAAATTAAAACTAAAATAGATAAAGAAGAATTTATAATTTTAAAGGCGCAATTTGTTATTTCTTTTATATGTATTCTTTTTTTGCAATGTTGTTAGTTATAATATGTTTAATTTATCACATTTATTTCTCATTATGACGATTTTCCATTTAATTCGCAGAACAAACAGATGGATTTACAATTCTTTAAATCAAGTTTGCGAGCTTGAAGTAAACACCAATCCCATTTAATTTTTACCAGTTGTCGAACAACATAACAAAACTACTGCCAGCCGCAACACACTGACGCGTTTCGACCTTCCATGATCATTATTAGAGTACGACGGCAAACTGACCATCGAGGATTAAACCGCATTGAATATACATGGAAATCATGTTATGTTGTTCGACGACTGGTTAAATTCAATGGGATTGGTGTTTACTTCAAGCTCGAAAACTTGATTTAAAGAATTATTACCACCACCCGCGCAACCAATTATTGTTATATTGATTTACACTTAAAAACAATGATTGTTGTAATTCCTTACATTTTCATCAATTAAAATTTATTAAATGCAAATATATTTAAAATACTAGTAAGAATTAATTTAAATATTTAGAAAGACAGCTGAAAACTGTCTATCCTATTTATGGAAAGTATAGCAATTTGCTGCAATCGCTGTGAAGTAAATAATATTTTCATTTCAAATTTTTAAGGAGAAAAGGCAGTTTGAAAGATTTATGAAATTGTGCAGCAAAAATGTTCTATTCATATAAATTAAAATTGTGTCAAGATAAATTTGAGCCCATAGTTGAATTATGACACATTATTATGTATAGATTGGATGAAGATACCTATTAGGTTGCATAGAAGCGGAGTCACACTTCTCCGAACCAAATGATTGTTTATTGAATTTTATACGCATTAATTATGGAAAAATCTGGCAAATACACTATAAAAATTAAACCAGCATTAACATGAATTGATGATATATATATATATATATATATACATATATATACTACTAAATATTTCATGACCATAAATAAGTACAAAATTGGTCTACTTGACGAATTGCATTTCTATTTCATGTAAAGGTTATTCTATAATGCCTGTATTTAAATAAATGAATAAATATATTAATAAGTTATTGTATATATATATATATATATATATATATATATATATATATATATATATATATATATATATATATATAATTTTTTTCAAGTTAGGCCAAACATGCAAACTATATAATCCTTAATTCTTTTATAATTACACATCTTCGGTTCAAACTAGACTTTTGGAGCAAAGAGATAATGTAGAAATAAAAATGTAACTGTTTTTCAGGTGTTTTGAAGTGGGAATCATTTATTTTGCATGATTGCACTAAGTGTAAATAAAATAGAGATAATTTATTTCTTTTTCTATAACTAGGATATATCATGTCCATATGTTACATTTTATAATCAGATTTTTATTTGAAGCCGTTAATGTAGGTTACACATTATACAGAACGTCTACAATGTTGCAAGTTTATGAAACATTCTAACTATGCTGGCTATACACAAAATTATGGAATGGGCAGAATGTATCTATTCAGAGAGGTCTTCTTTATTTCTATTACGTTTCTCCATCTCTTGCTTGTAATTCTACAACTATAGAATTTGCCAATGTTTTAAAAAACAATTCTCGTTCAAATAAAGCTTAATGTGCTTTAAATTAAAGGTTGTCTAATCGTCTAACGTGCAGGTGGCATTTTTGCTTTTGGTAATTGTTTCATTTCTACTGGATGTTCTGCAACTTAAGGCATCAATTTATTTGCTTATAAACGACGCGGCTTGATTATTATGCATTCATCCATTCATGATGTAATTTAATTTGAGATGTTCTGTTCTATCTTCGAGCTAATAATTGTAAATAATCACAGGAAATTATCAAATAATGATTAAATACTGCTCAATCACAATATGTCACCCATATGAAAAATCGTGAAATTTCAACATAATGTAGCACTTCTCTTATGGTTTAAATGAAATATTAAAATTGAAATATGCTTAATGAATAAAAGGATTTTGTATTTTGAAAGTATTTATTTATCAACTTAACACTCAGTATTGTTGCGAGTAATGAAAGTGGAAAATAGAGATATTAGAAATAAGTAAATTAATATAATAATTGAATAGGTAAGCGTTTAGTCATCCACGGCAAATCATTTTAGCATATAAATGCGTGTTAGCAACTTCAACAGGAAAGTCTAAGATATCCAGTTAGTAATTATTGAATAGACTAGAGTACAACTGCCGTCTAACAGATTGTAAACGAAAAATATATTATGAGCCATCTGAAAATAAGTATCAGGAGCTTAGCATTTTCTAAAGTCGCAAGCACAATTTAAATTTTTCGCGAAAGGTGTACATTTATTTTACAACTGATTTGTGTTCGATTTTCCATTGTGTATCTTAATTAATTTAAGAAAATACAAACTGACTGGTATTTTTATTTGTATAAATTATGCATTGTCTTTGATTTAGACGTTATTTTTTAACTTAAGATTTAATACAATTTATTGAAGTATTTTCATCGAATGCAATTGTGAAATAATTGAAATTAGCAAATTTTTCGAGTTATATAGAATATCTTGAAATATAAAATTAAATAAATGTCATGAAAAGCAAATATCTTTACCCAACGTGATTTCATATACAAAAAAACTTTAGAAATATTAAAATGTTATGGAAAATTATTATTATTTATATATTTATACAATATTTATAAGGAAAGTAGTATTTTAGTTATTTCTTAGGAAAACGGTATACGTTTTAAATTTAGTAAAACTTCAATTTCTCGAATAAAACCATTCAAATTTAAGTTTAAATGGTTTATAACAGCAGATTAATATCAAAGCGTGCTAAAACGTACGCGCATAAATGTCCCACAAACCAAATTTAGCGTTTTCTAAATTAGAAGTTACATAATTAAAAGTTTAATTTCTTGTATCATAGCTGCCAATATAGCTAAAGTAACATATTTCTTTTGTTATTTGGATTCGTATATCTAACATGCCAAAGGTGCTCCTGCCTCCATTTAGTTATTCCTAAACTATTTGAATTCTTTCATTAATTATACCGCATTTGGGTAAAAAAATTGGCATTTATAGATCGCCCTGCATTTATTTGTATACTAAATTGTTTAAAGTTTGTTTATAGACTTTTTCTTACGTGTGCAACGAAGACGTGTATTCTGCGCGATTTGTTTTCACGTTTGTTTAATCTTGAATTAATGAAATTATCAACCAAATCGAATGTAAAATATGTAACTTTCAATTAAATACTTATGCCTAGAACAGATATAATTTAAAGTTTAAAACGTAATCTACTTTCAATGTTTCCTAAATTTCTTTACGTTTTATCAAAAATATCAATTAAAACATAGTGTTTTCTGTTGTTAACTTTAATTTTTCATTTACATTTCGCAAAGTTCATAATTGGAGAACAAAAAAATTATTTGTTGATATGTCGAAAATTTTAGATTAAAAAAAGCCCAATATTATATAGGAGAATTTTGTTAAAACACTTTCGTATCCTCGAAAACTTAATATAGTAAACACTTTTTTGTCTAAATAAATTCTAACTTTATTCAGATTGTTTAGAAAAATTGTTGATAGTTTAAGTTTTTTTCTGTATGGAATAAATATTTACTTTGTAGATTTAAGCATCTTAAACGCAACAATTAACTTTTACTACAACGATGTTCATAGCAAAAACAATCAAGAGAAAAAATCAATAGCTGAAGTCAATATGTACTTTGGCTCAAAGGCAAATAGAACGCGGAGACAATGAAAATTAGACAACGAATCGATGTCAATTTGTTGTAAATTCAACGTGCAGTATTAATCAAGTGCAGCAAATCACTTACTAGGTTAAATATCAAATAAACATTTAGTTTCATACAAATAGAAAACCTTACTATTTTTGTCTTGGCAGTGTTTGACATTAATTGTTAAGATTTTCAGATTTTCAAATGGCAAATATCTACGATAATAAAGCATTCAAAATAAACTATCAATCCAAGCCCATAAAATTAGGCTGATTGTGAAGCGAATTATCTGAAATGGAGTATAGTAAGACATAATGTTAGACGAGTAATCATTTAAAAAAGAGAAATAAACGATACTTATTGAGTAATGATAGATAATTTGTATAATTTTAAACTCAGCAATTTTTGTATATTAGCTGTTTCCTTTATTTGTCTGGTTAGGAATACTGCCGACATAGATACAACGTATTTCTTGAACATTTGTGTAATAACAAGCTAGTGTTCAACATGTTGCCTGAGAATCTTAATATTTTCATTTTTATCTCAGTTTGCTTTTATTAGACCTTTAAAAATAAGTCTCATCGCTTGAGCATAATTCGGCAAATTTGGAAACGATAACAGTTAGATAGTAGAGATATGAACGAAAATATATAAATTTTAGTTATCAGAATGTCGTGCAATCAGGAATGTAAGAAGCAATCTTGCACACGCTACTAAAATGTGAACTATGTTTGGCCAAAATGCATTACAAAGTGAGAAACTAGGATGACGTTTACAAAGCTATAGCGCGTAGAATCCATAAATGATTTAAGAAACAACAATTAAATACGATTACTGAAGCTAGCTATAAGTTCATATTGTGTCCTCGTGAATTGACATGAATATAATAAACAAATATGCAATGTTTTTCAAAGTTAACAGAATTTGAAATTGTGCCAAGCTATTGAAGACTATAAAATTCTATTGAGAGTTAAACATGACTTGCTATTTATGATGTATCTAAAGCAGTTCATATTCTCACAAAATTATTGATTAGTTTTATGAAGAAGTAACACAAGCTTTTTTGAAAAGGCGACGTTCAATTGTGACAACAAAAAAGTGAAAATAGAAGACGTTATTGAGCTAAATAAGAGTCCCTCATTACCAATATAAACACGAAGACAGAAATTTCGAAATGTCCATCAAAAGTACACCGATTAAAAATAAAAAGCACAGCAAATAGACATGAAGAAATGATTAAGATCAAAATTTGATGGGTACAGTACATATTCTAACAAAATTATTGATTAGTTTTATGAAGAAATAACACAAGTTTATTTGAAAATACGACGTTCAATCGTGACAACAAAAAAGTGAAAATAGAAGACGTTATTGAGCTAAATAAGAGTCCCTCATTACCAATATAAACACGAAGACAGAAATTTCGAAATGTCCATCAAAAGTACACCGATTAAAAATAAAAAGCACAGCAAATAGACATGAAGAAATGATTAAGATCAAAATTTGATGGGTACAGTACATATTCTAACAAAATTATTGATTAGTTTTATGAAGAAATAACACAAGTTTATTTGAAAATACGACGTTCAATCGTGACAACAAAAAAGTGAAAATAGAAGACGTTATTGAGCTAAATAAGAGTCCCTCATTACCAATATAAACACGAAGACAGAAATTTCGAAATGTCCATCAAAAACACACCGATTAAAAATAAAAATCGCAGCAAATAGACATGAAGAAATGATTAACATCTATTTTAATGGGTAATAGAAATATATATAGCAAATCCGTCTGATTTAAAAAACATTTTTATTAAGGCTAGAGTATATACTACCCTTTCTGTTGGACAAATTAGACTTCTTATCCTATGTAGGAAGATCTCCATAACTAAAATGAAGAAATATTTCCAAAAATTTGACACAAGGATCCAAAAGTTTGAAATCTATACCGTTTATTGAAATAATTCAAATATTTTATGACACAAAGCTCAACCCGTTCTAGAGTTACGTGTCAACTGATATAAGTGAAAAGACATAAACGGAATCTTATTTAGAAGGCTACAGTTCATGCAATCAACCAATGAGCCGGGATGTGCATATTCTAAATCATTTATAGTATACAAGTGAATAGAAGAATACAGCTCCATGTAATCTTTTAACTGACTGTAAATTGCGGCAATATGACGTTAGTTTTTCCTTCCGTAGCTGGAGGAAGTGAACTAAAACACAATTTGGTGATTTCTTTGAAAAAAACTATTTGCTATAAGCAAAACAAAACAAAACACAGCATCACGCAATTCTTTCTTAATTAACTAAATGAATGCAATTACGCCATTAGCAGTGGAACTTAAACAAACTAACAAGCACAAATCCAATCAGTTTTAACAAATCAATACATACAACAAAGAGAATTATTTATTATATAATACCTGGACATAGCCTAGATATTTATTGAAAAAATAATACATTGAACAACGTCAACATTTTGCAAATCTGTTAAACGATTTACTGAAAATCCTTTGCGTAAGAAATGATGAACAACGTAAAATTATGGGTTATCGTGATTAGAGGGCCTCACTGCCTTAATGCGCAAGTGAAAAGCTGTGCTCCATACCGAAGTAATTACTGGATAGAACATGACAAATTATTCAAGATGAGACGGCCTTCTGAGACAATTTGTGTAATATTTGAAAGGCAAACGTATGAGATGCAGACTAGACAATCGTATGTGACAGTTCTATACACAATACGGCGTTAACACAAGTAGACTGATTCTCATTTAATTACACTGGTATTATATGGGATTTAAAATTTCTTTAAGAAGATTGTTTAGTAAGGAAAAAGATATTTATCACCTAAGTTTTGCTTCTCATAAATCCACCTTTTTGGAATCCATTTGAATAAAATCTGCAGAATGTTTAGAGTCACTGTATTATGTGTATCGCAGTTTATTGCGCGATTATTCTAGATTGCAAGTAGCAAAACATTTCATCAAATATAAGACTGAACTCTATGAACATACGCGTTTCATTATTTGCAGCTTATTGTTAACAAAAATGATTCTAATGGGTATTAGACTTGACAATTTTTCCATAACTATACAACACCATTAAACGACTTGGATATAAAAAGATCCATCTTCATAACAAATATGATATAGTGAATTAGTATAGTCGCAACATAGGGTAAAAATTACCTAGCAGTTTATTGAGTTTCTTTTAATAATACTCTCTGCTTATAAAATTCTAAAATTCGGACTTAGGCAATGCTACCAGCCTCAAAGGAACAATTAATTGCAAAGTTGAAACGCACTGCTGTATGGAAATTGAGATTCATGTTTGCGGTAGCTCTATTTTTAACATCAGATCCCTTTTCTGCCATACAATAAATCTATATAAAACCACTAAGCACTTGAGAAAGCACATAAAGAGCATTATCTTTTCGTGTCATCTAATAATACAATTATTAATCACTTAAGGTTAGTAACGTTGAGCAGAAATTCACAAACTCGCTTACTAAATGCAGGTGCTGCATTAAAATGGTAAAATATCGTCATTATTTTCTATTGCTGATGCAAATATGAAATAATTAACGTTTCCCTGAGATATTTCAACACCATTTGAGTTTAATCTCTTGAAATATTTTTTTAATGGCGAATGAAAAAAATGCGTTTACTAAATAAATGTTAATCATTAAAATATAATTTACATTCTCGCGAAACATTATCATGTTAACAATAACGTAAAACTGGATTGACAAGTTCATTTTAAAAAAGCAATATTAAGTGACTTGCTGATCAGAAGTGGGATCTAATTGTTCGGTACGAATGTAGGATAAATGTCTTAAAATTTATATAAAAATATTTTCTCTTGCATGGATAAAATTGTAGGGAAATATTATAAGGTCAAAGACTAATGAACGTCTAAGTATTTTTCTGAATATATATTCTTTCATATTAATGATAATGTTAAGCGTTCATTTATTTGGTGCTATTTTTATAAGCACGGTCATGAATGCACTTATCTCACTTCATTATGAGGCATTGCGTAGATTCCCAAACTCAAAAAGTATAAATTTGCATCAAATTCAAATTTTGTCACATTGAAGATTGCGTCAAAAATGAAGACAAAATTAAATGGTTTTTTGATCGACGACTGATTAAATACAATGGGATTGGCGTTTACTTGAATCGCGCAAACTGGATTTGATTAATTGTTGCCACCACCCGCGCAATTTATTGGTTTTTAAAATTAATCTGTGTCAAATATCGCTGGTGTCTGGAAATGCATATTCCTTGTGTACAAATGAAGGCTGTTTTTATTTGAAATAACAATTTTGATTCTAGATGGAGTTTTACACTTTAGGACAAACTCATTTACTGCAAATATTTATCATTGACGGACAAATTAATGACGAGAGTCTGCATGGATTGGACATGTTAGGTGAAGGCAACTTCAACAAAGATTGTATGAATTCAGTTTGAGCTACTAGCCGAAGAAAACGCAAGCATCTACATATATTCTTCTTATTTGATAAATTTGCCATTCATCGTAAATACAACACGGTCATCAATTTATTTTCAAACAGAAAGTATGAACTAATGTAAAAGGCAGTTTTTGAATACTAGACAATGACATTTTTTTCTTTGATATATATCACGTGCGAGTCAAAGCGATATAGATATTTACAATACCATCATTAATGCTTGATTCGTTGAAGCACAAGCTCGTATTTTCCTAACAGACTATCAAAAGAAATACATCTCACATGTCCAGAAGAAAATTTAACTGCAAGCTGTTTTTACCCTCGGCTATAAAGTCAAAACCGTTCTTAGTCTCGCATCTCTCATTATATTATTAGAGCAAAATAAAATTGCTTATATATCAACATCAGAAAAATACACTTTTGTGTAATAAAAGATGATATATCGTATTTTGTGCAAGATTTAAATGCTGAATGTCTCCACAATTACTATATAAATAAACGTGAGGCGTGATATTAAATTTAATTGAAAGTGACTTTTTTGCATTATACGCCCGTCACATCGATCATTAAGGCATTGCAATTTGACGTTTCCTTAAATTAATGGCTGAAAAATGTCTGAAATACATGCAAAATAACGTTTATCTAAATCCATGTTGAAATCGAGCTAAACGTAGTTTGATTATGCCATCAAAGAATATAGAGTAGGTATGCAGCCATCTTTACAAAACATGCAAATCAATTTTTACATTCATTTAATTTAAACTTTACTTCTTTAAATTGAATGCAACATTGAATAATAAGGCGGCTTTTCGTATTCATGTAGAAACGAACTTTATAAGAAATTCGAGGTTTTCTTCGCGCCAAGACAAAATGAGCAAAATAATTTTGATTGTGTTCTGAAATTAAACTGAAATAAAACGCTAAATTACACGCGCCGTTATTCTCTTTTGAATTTACGCAAATATTTCACAAATGCACATATATAAATGAAGTAATTTTGCAAATCGTTAGCACATTTTCATACCTTACGTAAGTTATTTATCTTTACAAATTTATTCACAATATTTTGCTCTAATGCAAACGCAACTGTCTTAAAATTATGCAACAGAACTTCTCTCTGCACGCAAACTTTTAGTAGAAGAAATTTTCAAGTATCAGAACACATACTAAATTTAATTAATGATGCATTCGCTTTTGATAAAAAAGAATTAAATTGTTTTTATCACAATAGAATGCAAAAAGATGAGCTCATATTTCTTCACTCATTACAAGAAATAAAATTACATTTTTATACGAAAGAAAGACTTCTTTTTTACATTCGCCTAAAATTGAAACACTATCTGTTAACACCCTCTAACTGAAAATAAAAGATGAACGTTGTTTTATAAAAAATGATTATTTAATTTTAAAATATTTTAAAACTGAAAATAATTACTTGATTTGAATTTTTACGCTATAATCACAACAAGATAATTTAATAATATACAATTCCATGCATGATTTTTTTTTGCGAACTCGAAATTAGGTCTATCGAGAAGTCAACTTGTTATTTTATATCCTGTAAGGCACAAAATCAATATTTTAGCAAAAGTTATGTACGTATATTGCAATTAAAATAACTAAAATGGAACTATTTGACGAAATAAACTTCAATAGTTTAATACAATATACTAATCCTTAACAAAAGTTATCAATAATAACAACTCTTTACAACAAATTATGAATGCGTAAATACATAAAAATGCATACGAGGTATCTAGGCAAATTAAAAACTGCGTCACTGCGATATAATTTATAGTAATATTTAGAATGGAAAAGAGTAGATCAAACGTATTCTGCAGTTTAGGGAAGATAAAGAACAAATTACGCGTTTAAATGCGGCGTAAGACAGACAAAGTTTCTGAGGCCATGCTCGAATTAACGAATAATTGACAGAATAAGTAAACGATACATTTGCCATCTAAGCAGAGGTATTGACTGTCTGACTGCCCAATCAACCATGTGTACGCATTTCTGCTTGACTTAGTGTAATTGTAAGATTGCTAGACAGCATGAATAATTAACTAATCAGCTGAAAATATAAATAATTGTAATGCAGTAAAATCAAACACAAACAGCTATTTTCTTGTCAAGAGATTTATGTTCAAAGCTCTAAAAATTAAAAAGATATATATATATATATATATATATATATATATATATATATATATATGACAAGCTACCAATTGTGTATATTACTTCAAATTACGCGTAGGAAACCAAAGTCAGCAAGAACAGAAGGTTTAATCTCATGTGCACATTCGTCTCGTTGTTGGCATCATTTACAGACTCAGTTTATATTACCTATAGTGAGTTGGCTTTGAATTCGCATTTCTGTAACTTTAAATGAAGTTAACTCCACTACTGTTGTTACACACATTCGCATAGGAGGTTGTGTCGTCAAATTGTCCCACATTCCTCGACTAAATATATAGTGGTTAAAGGGCGTAATACCGGCGCCTACTTGTGACTCGCCAGTAAGCACGAAACGAATGTGCACATGAGAATATACATCTCGGTTCGGATTACTGTGGTGTGTCTTTATGTTCATATTTGAACTAATTTGATACTAGGTGCGCAACACCTAATAAACAATCGCTTATATATTAATTGTCCAGTACAAAAAGTAACTAACTATTATTAATTTAATTTTAATCAGTTATTAGGAGTAATTTTCGATTCAACGTCTTCGTGAATTTTGCAGACCTTGTTCGAAGTTCTCCGAAAATTTGGTTCACGCTATCTAGTTTTGTGGATGCCAGCTTTATTTATTATGACTTTGCCCAATTACATCTAGTCTGGTTTCATGTATATTGACGGCTTCGCTATTCCCTCAATTGCTCAGGCTGCTACTTAACATCACAGAATTTTTCTTGTTATTCTGCTAAGAATAAATAATGGTTTATTTTTCTTAACTCGTTACAACAAATGTCATTTCGCATTATGAGAGTAGTACACGGCATGGAGACGAACAATGCAAAGTAAACAGTCACTTTCGCCTAGACCATATTTCTTTATGAATATGTGGGTTTATATTTACAATATGTATGTACTTAAACATATTGGTTTAATTTATTATCAGTTTTACAGCGAATAATTCCTTATACATGCTTGTATTTAAGTTTTACAATAGTATAATTTACGACGGATTTAATAGAATAAAATTAAGTTTATGAGAGCCAAATTAACAGGAGGCCATTTCATTCCAAATAATTTATGGTAAAAATGATGTAATTAGACGTTCTTATTATGTGAACCATGTTTGTAGTCCTGATACGAACAAACTTATATATATTTGATTAGTTTCACAAATTGGAAAATAACCGATTACTATTAAAACCAGTATTATCTGTGAGAAATTTTTCAGAATTGAGTGGTTGCTCAATATTGGCAAAGTTCAAATTCTATCATTCCCAACGTCATCGTGTTTTATTGAAGTTCTCAGTCAAACAGCTATAAAAGCTCAAATAAATTAGGCAGATATTTGTAAATCTCCTATTGATTTTTTATCGAAAATTAGTCTGAACTACCTCATTATCTTCATTGGTTTTCAAAATACTTAACAACGGCCAAGATTTACAATTGAAATTGACCATCGTGTTTATCAGAAGTAAACAAAACATCACTTTCACTCTACTGAAAAATCTGAAATCGCTATGGAATTGAACATTTATTGTGACCTTAATGCATTAAATTTATATTACATAGATATCAAGTGAATTTGCACTAAACACAAATGATTGAGACAAACATCGATCCACTACATGTTTTCGAATTCAGAAAATAGAAGTACCTACAAACTTAACGTCAGAAATTACTCAAAATTTAACTATTATAAATCAAGTATACCGGGCGTTTACTTAAAGTCTGCTCAGCAAATTCTTCTTAGTATTTACATGACCGGTGGATGATCCATTGTTATCTAAGTGAAAAAGATATGCCAAATCGGCTCCACCTGAATGGAGGACAGTCGAAAAAACGCAAATTGAATTATACATTAAAATCGCTGTATGTGTTTCACTAGGGCGACGCATAGGACCAGTTGTGATACATAAACGCAAATACGGCTGTGTTTGAAGCATACTTACGCAAAATTATTTAAATAATCTATGTGTTTTTAATTAAGACAAAAACGTCCAACTTGATGAATTGCATTTACACTCTTTCGCAATATTTAATTTAGACTGGTAACAAAGATGGTTTCATGGATACTTTGAAAGACACGGGGCAGCCAGATAAAACATTTAATGGAATTCCATCCATGAAGAAGAGAGTAACCAAAAAATAAGTTGGTATAAAACCGGATTTTGAAGAAAGTGTGCGGTTTAGTTGCGTGCTAAATTAGTTGAAAGATACAAAAGCAATCACGTATAAGCTCGAGCCTCCATCGCGTTATACCTGGCAAATATTTATCTTATATACAACAAGGTCGAAACTAGACAACTTGAAGAATTGCACTTTCAGTCTTATGCAATAACTTGTTTATAAGCACAACATACATTTTTAAATTCCTGCTAATATACTCTAATACAATATATATATATATATATATATATATATATATATATATATATATATATATATATTAAGAGCCTAACTGGCAGTGCATCACGTAAGTTACACAAGTACAAAGTTAAAATTTCTTTATTAGGCTCAACACATTTATTTTGCTTAATTATAAACGTTAGAACAATTAGCCTTCGCAGTAATGTCAAGTCAATTTTAATGATGCAAAATATATAAAAAAACTCAGATCCACAATTAAAAATTAATGAATTGCGCGGGTGGAGATAACAATTCTTTAAAACAAGTATGCGAGCATGGAGTAAACACCAATCCATCTTCATTTTACCAGTCGTCCAAAAGCATAGCAAAACTACGGCCAGTCGCACGCACTGACGCGTTTCAAACTTCCATGATCATCATCAGAGTACGATGGCAAACTGACTAGCGAGGATCGATCCGCATTGCATATATATGGAAAGCAAAATGAGATATGCGGCAATTTCTATGCTGTCACAAACATTAGATATTTGTAGCTTTCGTCAAACATATATAAATATATATAGAAAATATAGTTAAACATTAAATATAATTTAAATTTACAAGCCTGAAATAAACTCTAATCCCATTTTATTTAACCAGTCATCGAACAAAATAGCAAAACTACAGCCCAGTCAATAAATGTTTAATTGTATTTAACCGAACATTGGTTGCGCGGGCGGTGATAACAATTATTATAATCCAGTTTGCGGTCTTGATAAAAACACCTGACCCATTAATTAATTACATATGTCAGTATAAACTAAGAATGGTATAGTGTAGAAGAGGCAATTCATCCGGAAGACCGGTTTTGTCCTGATTGGGAACTCATCACGTACTGGCCAGAATTTACCAAGGACAGGGCTCGTACCTGGGCACGCCTGCTTCGGAATCTGGCGCTCTAACCACTGAGCCACCCTGCAGCACACTAGATTACACACAATTGTCAGTTATGTACTATCTAATTTAACATGGTTAGTCTGTTTTTCTTTTAGGTGGAACTCATGTTGCATCCATTTAATTCTAAAGTTCACGCACACTACACACAATTTTTAATTATTCACTAAATATTGTGTCTTGGCTAGTCTTTCATTTAGTTAGAGCCTATGTAGCATCCATTTAGCCCGTCAGTTCCATTTAATCATCCCCAATCTGTCATTACTGAACAGATACCACACTACATGGGGAAGTGGTATTGAAATGAACATTTATATTAATAAACGAATATTGGTCGCGCGGGCCGTCATAAAAATAATTAAAATCAAGTTTGCGATCTTGATTTAAACATTTGACTCATTAACTACTTACATATGTCAGTATAAACTTAGAATTATAAAGTCCTTACGGGAACCTTGATTATAATAATTGTTATCGCCGCCCGTGCAAGCTATGTTCGTTTAATTATATAAATGTTCATTTCGATACCACTTCCCATGTCGAGTGGTATTTGTTCAGTAATGACAGATTGGGAAGATTAGCTAGAACTTTAGGTCTAAATGGTTGCCATATGAACTCCATCTAAATGAAAAATGGATTAACCAAGTTAAATTAGTTTTTATAGAAGTGACGATTGTGTGTAAAGTTGTGTGCGGCATGGTGGCTCAGTTGTTACAGCACCAGATTCCGAAGCATACGTGCTCAGTTTCGAATCCCTGGCTGCGGCAAATTCTGGTCAGTAAATGATTAGTTCCCAAAAATGAAGTAACCGGTCTACTGGATGAATTGCCTCATCTACACTATACAATTCTTAGTTTATACTGACATATGAGACTAATTAATGTGTCAGGTGTTTATATCAAAATCGCAAAATTGATTATAATAATTGTTATCACCGACCGCACATCCAATGTTCGTTTAATTATATAAATGAACATTTCAATACTAATTCCCCATGTAGTGTGGTGTCTGTTCAGTAATGAAAGATTGGGTATAGTTAGTTTGAAATTTGGGTCTAAATGGATGCCATATGAGCTCCACGTAAAAGGAAAATTGACTAACCAAGTTACATTAGTTTGTATGTAATTCACAATTGTGTGTAGTGTAGAGTGCGGAGAGGTGGTTCATTTGTTAGAACACCAGATTCCGAACCAGATGTGCCCAGGTTCAAGCCCTGTACGCGGCAAATTCTGGCCAATAGGTGATGAGTTCCCAATAAGGACGAAATCGGTCTACTGGATGAATTGCCTTTTTTCACTATAAAATTTTTAGTTTATACTAACATATGTAAGAAATTAATGAGTCAAGTGTTTACTTGTATTGTCTATATATATGTTAGGCGAAAGCTGCAAACAGTTATAATTCGTGACTGCATAGAAATTGGGCAGCCGACAATATCCTGCGAAGTGCAATGTATGCGAGACTATTAGAGAAGATAGCCGCATATCTAATGTTGCTTTCCATGTATATGCAATGCATATCGATCCTCGCTAGTCGGTTTGCCGTCGTGCTCAGATGATGATCATGGAAGTTTGAAACGCGTCAGTGCTTGTGACTGACGGTAGGTTTGTTATGTTGTACGAGAACTGGTTAAATGTATGTAAGTAATTGGACTGGTATTTGCCCCAAGAAAGCAAACTTGACTTAAGTAATTGTCATCACTACACGCGCAGAAAATATTGATTCAATTAATAGACAATCATAACCTGACTTCCGAATATAAGTTAACGAAATGTATACATGCTCTTTGTACATAATTTGGGAATTAATGTGTTGTTTTGCTATTGCTACTGAACAAAGTTGGGCGTTTAAGTTAGATGATAAAATACTTTTATTTTTAAAATTCGTCTCAAATGTTTGGATGTTTTTCTGGTTTTATTTTTTATTGTAATATTTTGATTAACAAAACGACCTTGTCTTATTTTAAATTTAGAAAAGATATTTTAACTACGAAAATGCATCGGCTATTTTCCATTTCTAGTGGATAGAATTATAATTCTGCTTTATTACAAATCATTAAATGAAAATTTTCCTTCTATTTATAATTTACCTCAGTTTATTTTATGAATTTCAACAATTTCTCATCGAAGCAGATGATGTTTTGAAAATTTTACCTTTCATACTGGTTTGTTACTTGATTTTCAAGGCAGTGATTCACGACAAAATTTCAATAAAATATAAAAATTTAATTAGATTTTGCTTCTTTGTAAAGAATAGGAATAACACGTACAATCTTTTTCATTTCCGAATTCGCTTGTTTTGTTTAAGCAAAGATTAAAATTTATGTAAATGGCAATTTTAAAGTTGATGTGGTGATCATACTTTTTCTACTGGAGTCTCTTATGTGGCAATAATTGAAATATTATTAAATTTTAATTTTAATTGCAGTTACTTAATGGAACAGTAACAATGCATTGAACAACTTAATGCAGTTATATTTATTAAAAAAAGTAGCAAAGTTAGTATCAAAATTGAAAAGAGTCGTAACGATTATGGTTACCAGTAATTAAAACTGTAAATTTTTAAAATGGTATTTAAAAAAGATTATTTTATGTATATACTTCAGCCCTATTATTAGAAGCAATGGAATATTTTTGGAATTTGACTATGTATAATGGTCTTTTTATTTGGGAAATGCAAATTATGGAAAATCCGCTGAAATTGACAATATATTTGCGGAAACATTTTTTATGTAAGATGTATTCACAAATTTTGCCCGAAATTTATATGTGAACAAAATTCGCATCGGAAAAAGCTCATTGCGAGTGTGGTGGTAACAGTTCTTTAAATCACGTTTCTGAGCCTGAAGTAAGCACCAATCCAATTTTATTTAACCAGTTGTCGAACATCGTAGCAAAACTACCGCCAGTTACACGCCCTGACGCGTTTCGGCCCTCCATGATCATCATCAGAGTATGATGTCACACTGATTAGCGATGGTTAAACCGCTTTGCATATATATGGAAAGCAAAATTCGATATGCGTCTCTCACCTCTAGTAGTCTCACATATATTGAACTTGACTGGAAATGTCGGCTGCACATTTACTATGCAATCACGAACATAAACTGATTGTAGCATTCATCACAAAAAATATACAGGCAATACATGGGTTGTGCGACGAACGAGCAATTTATGTTGTATTCTATACGAAATGGTCGCCTGTATGTTCTTATTTTTCTTAGATTTTGCTTAAATTATTTATCAGATGAGATTTTCTAGCCATACTGACAGCCAAAGCACACGTTTTACATCTGGATTCGTGTCATATAAATGCTGCATAAACCATCATATTGTTATCATTATTTTGAAATATTGATTTTTGTCGTCATAGAAAATATTCCGAGCAATAAAATAAATTCACCTCTCCATTAATATCTCTTAATGGTAAAAGGCAATACGGGTATTGCCTGTATTGCGGGGTTTGGGACTTGTTCTCGGCTAATTTTTAACTTTTATTTTATGACATAATGTTAGCGGTACAGTTATTTGGTCGTGAAATTATCTTACGTTTTAAGTGTGCTTTACTAGGATTTGATTCATTTTGAAATGTAACCATTAGACTTTATAAACATCAACGATTCTGATACGACAAGATCTTAACTTGAAAACTGATCATTAAGAATTCATGATTTGAAGAAGACGTATATCTAGACAGTTTAACGATAAAGCAAAATCACACATTTCGTTGACGAAGCCGTAGCTCTTAAATAAATATTTAATTTATTCATGTGTCTAATTAATCGATATTAATCTATCATAAATATAACATTTTAAAATAAATATTATTTGTACTAACCTACGGTTACCTGGGCAAAGCATCATAGTCATAACCAAAATGTAGCCTTTAAACTTAAATTTAGCATTTCATCTCCTTCTACAGATTTGTTCAATAAAGTTTAATTTACCTTCAGTTACACGAACTTTCATGAATCGACCTTCCATAATCTTCGTCATTGTTTGTGAAAAGGCTTGAACTAAATGAGTCAAAATGTTTTTACCAAACATTTCAAGGCTCAATTACGGATCACAGTGGTATTTTTCCCATTTTTACTGAAGTTTATCGTAGTTTCGTTGCAGAAGCACATGTAATTGTCAAAGATACATTCGAGTTCTACGAGGAATTGTTCAAAATATATATTATTGATTTGATGATGGCAAGTTCCGTTTAAGACGCGTTTAATATGTCGAAATAAAAGCACATCTTTTTATTGATTACCAGTTGTAAGATATATTTAAGTGTCATTGACAAGGCTATGCTGATTAGATGTCGTAATAAATTTTAGGCAATTCACTAACAAATGTTATTATATAAAATTTACTGTTAACCATCGTGACAGGCTGAAATAACAAAATTTGTTTCGTTTAAGGACTAAGCGCCAGATTTACTTGTGCCCTGTTGCTTTTATTTCTGTGCGTTGTCATTATTAATGGCTGACGAGGTGCGAATTCGCAAGTATGGCAAACTGCGCAATACTTGAACAACATGAATTTCAATACGTTCATTTGAAATATGAATATACATCAAAAGCACAGTTACGCTACACAACAAAGTTTTCTTAATCTTTACAGAAAAATGCCATGAAATTATTTTTCGAAGGCATTAATCATGCAGTCGAAGCATGAAAGAATATTGCGCTATTGCATCCAAGGTATTTCAAGTGAATCTAGTAAGCCTAGTTAATTTTTTTGCAGAATATCCCGGATTTCAATAAAAAATATATTTAAAAAAACTTATCAACAAGAAACCATTTAATGCACTAGAGATTAAACGCCGAATTTCATAGCAAAACGCGTTAAATTAACGTACGCTTCACTTGGTTAAGTCGAACTTCCGGTGAGCTGGTCTAACTTAGATATCAGCCGATTAAATCATCGGATAAACGCTCGATTTCTGAATTATGATCAATTTCACTACAACTATATCAGTTTCAAATAAAGCACTCGAACTTATTTCAGAAATGCTTGACTTTAATAACAAGCTTTAAATTATATGCGGATATAGATATATGCAAAGAGTATTAAATTATACTGAACACATATTTTTCGATAAATAGAACATTATACACGGATGTCTCCTGTCAGTAGTTGCTCATAAAAAGGTCATGTATTTTGTATTCGTTAGAAATTCAAAGAGTGAGCTTGGTGCCACGAGCAATTTTTGGAATATCAAATTTTTCTCGATGAGGCAGCGTGTATATAAGCTGACCTAATTCAATGTAAATTGAAAAATTTCATAACAAATTCTCAAAGAGGACTTAACGCAATATCGAACGGTCCGATTGATATCACACCTTTACAATTGCTGCGTTAGTAACATCATCCATTAGAAGTATCCGTCACGAACAAGGTAACACCGTTGCTGTAACGCAGACCGACGTTTCAAGCCCTTCCATGGTATGACGGCAGTTCTGACTAACGAGGTGATCGCGAGGAAATCGATATGCTCACTTAAATCTTTCAGAGCACATTGACCCTGACTGAATGGTCGCATTTCGCAGTCACGAACATTAATTGGCCTAGCTGTCAATATTATATACATATATAGTCATTTAAACATGATTAGTGGTGGTGGTAACAATTTCTTTAAACAGGTGTTTCGAAGGGAATTAAAGTCATTAGTCAAGGTAATGAAATTGGTCGTTAAAGTTGCAAACGCACCGACGCGTTTCGACCTCCATGATCATCATCAGAGTACGACGGCAAACTGACTATCGAGAATCGCAAACCGCATTGAATATATGGAAATCACCTAGATATGCGGGCTCTCCACCCGCGCAATCAATTATTGTTTAAATTAGCCGCCATGTATATGTGGCGAAAGCTGCAAACAGTTAATGTTCGTGACTGTATAGAAATTCTTTTCAGGCAGCCGACATTTCCAGTCAAGTCTATGTACAAGACTGCTAGAGGTGAGAGAGCCGCATATCTAAATTGATTTCCATATATATTCAATGCGGTTTGATCCTCGATAGTCAGTTTGCCGTCGTACTCTGATGATGATCATGGAAGGTCGAAACGCGTCAGTGCGTTGCAACTGGCGGTAGTTTTGTTACCTTGTTCGATGACTGGTTAAATACAATGGGATTGGTGTTTACTTCAAGCACGCAAACTTGATTTAAAGAATTGTTACCACCACCCGCGCAATCTATTATTGTTTAAATTGTATTGCCTATATATGTATATGTGGCGAAAGCTGCAAACAGTTAATGTTCGTGACTGCATAGAAATTGTGCGGCCGACATTTCCATTCAAGTTCAATGTATGCAAGACTGCTAGAGGTGAGAGCCGCATATCTAAATTTGATTTCCATATATATTCAATGCGGTTTGATCCTCGATAGTCAGTTTGCCGTCGTACTCTGATGATGATCATGGAAGGTCGAAACGCGTCAGTGCGTTGCAGCTGGCGGTATTTTTGTTACCTTGTTCGATGACTGGTTAAATACAATGGGATTGGTGTTTACTTCAAGCACGCAAACTTGATTTAAAGAATTGTTACCACCACCCGCGCAATCAATTATTGTTTAAATTACATTCTCACAAGTTTGCTTGACGTAGAGTTGATTACAATCACATAATATTATTATTTTAAGTTTCAATCACACACATTTTTACACTCCGTTGATAAATTCTAAACGATGATCAATAATTTCCACTTTTATCTTTCAATTCAAAAACAGTTTATACTTAACTCTGGATACTACACTAGAAAATTTAAAATAATAAATGTATTACTGCTTTTCTGTATTTTGATGTAACATCTCACCTTTATTCGTGAACGCCTTAATCCAGTTTCATGCACTTGATTAGCAAAATGTTAGAAAATTATAAATATTATGTAAGCTAAATAGAGTCTAATTATTAAAATAATGTGACACGATTTAGAATTTTTGAGAAATACGAAAAGAAGTAAATTCGTAGTAGAATATTTGTCTAAAGTTTTCAAAATGTCCAAAAACGCGTCATTAACTCTATTAAGAAAATTGAATTGCATCTAAACGCAAGGAAGTGCCTATGTAAAAACAAAAATAGTAAATGTTCATTTGTAAGATATTATACTATTATAAATTTCAACTAACTTTACTAAGCAAAATTAATGAAAACGTTGGTGTTAAACGCATGCCGAATTCTTTATCTGTGAATTAATAACTTTCAGATGCGCAAGATAATCAAAATTTGATTAATTTTTGTAGTCTAGTTGATTCTAACTTTATGGGGCAGGATTGAAATATATTCATATTCTTCCAATTGGTGATTTCAATTGAACGCGTCTGATTTATCTTCAAACGTAACTAATTGAACACATTACCTTCATTCATCCACATAAATAATCTGATAAATCTGCTAGAAAAGTTATGCAACCATGACTAATATATAAGTCGATTGTTAACTTAAAGCAAATATAAGGCCCATTTACCTGACGGAAATTAAAAAATGGAGAAGCACTTTTCGGTGATAAATGTTGAAGTAAGGATCATGTGGTACGCTACATCAAAATGATATTGCTGGCGTTTAGAGATGAAATGTTAGTTAATGAAATACAGCCTATTGAGCTGTATTAGACATCCTAATTTGAAAATATCTTGCCGTGTATGTACATTAATCAAAAAAGGATTATTTCAAACAACTCGTACATAAACCACACCTTTTCCACAAAACTGTAAACAAAAAATTGATACAATGTAAATTTGTGTGACCAATCACTAACGTGATTTGTTAGTGCTTCTATAATGAAAGAAAATAGTAAATGCCTGTAGAAGAAATCGCTGGCTTTTCAGCAGATTATGATATTTAGTAAGTTACTTTTAAAAATATATGTTTCTCAGATGTGTAGTTGAATTAAGGCCAAAGTATCTGTGCTAAATTATAAAAAAATTCATTTGAGCGAAAGTGCGATAGATGTTGAAACAACTAACATATCTCAAGCTAGCTAGATATTCCTTATCTAGTGCAATTGGTTAGTGTGTCAGCTGAGCCACATCAAGTTTCTTAGAAGAGAAATAAAAGTAGGACTTAAAATTTAAAAATAATAACTTCGGTCAGGCCTTTTATATCAAACAGAATTATTCGTACTCCAGTTACTGAATCATTCGTGGAGTTTATTATAACATTTTTTCAATGGGGATATTTGATATGCAGAGGCGTAGAGATTGCACTAATATTTACAAGAATATAATTCAAATTTGATAAAACACACTGAGATAAATACTACATGTTAAATAATAAACATGCGCGGATGAGACAAATTTAATATTAAAAAAAGATCAAATAACATTCGAGTTTTCCCACAAATAATAATTATATTTTATACTTTTTATTATTTTCTACTAATAAATATATTATTTAAAGCGTGATGCTAGGATTATTATTATATATATATATATATATATATATATATAAATGTTTATGGTCGGAAAAAGTAAACAATACATAAAATAGCAGCTGATATTCGTCAGCTAGACCAGTTTCCTCAGTAAAAGATGCATATAGAGTAGTTTCGGATTTGCCACGGACTTGGTTAGAACCAGAATGCGTTTGGTTCGGGCTTGCTACAGATAACCTGCACCACCAAAGACATAATTGAATGTAATTGTCAGTAATATAATAAAATTTAGTGCCCCGACTATCGTCAATTGTGATGCCATTCAGTATTATTTAGGTATGAAGTTTCATGCGTGATTGTTATTATTAGAAAGACGCGTGCCACATGGGGATAATATTTTGAAATAAAACTAAATGGCAAGATATAATTATGTGTTATCGGTATAAACGAAAGAAATGTATAATATAGCACATAAAGTTTATTAAATTTGGCGGGTTTGACTTTATTTATTATGCCTAGTAAGCCACGTAATTCATGCAATTTTTATTTATATATAACATTACAAGGAAGGACTAAAAATAAACGCAATATTGCATATAATTAGTGGCAACAGTGGTATAGGGGATAAGTTGCTCGACTCTGATCCGAATGCTTCCATGTCTATATCCAGGACGCAGAAATTATGGAAGACACTGAATTTGTATCAAATAAGGAGGAAACGGGTCTATTTGATGATTCGCGTTTGCTATTTTACAACAATTATTGTTTTCACTTATAAATATTTCAGAAGCTGTGTACACATGCAGTACCGATAATATAAGAAATTCGCATTCATCTTTCCTAATGATTAAAAAAATTGTAAAGGATATCTACTTAAATGGGACATTGCTATAAAATTTAAGGAGAACAGTTTAAGCCGAAATGAAAATGGCAAATGTGTTTTTGCTATAGAGACACACGTTTGAATGAAAACTTGTTGAAAGTATATAATGCTATGCATGTTCTGGCATTATAACCGTTACGACGAAAGTTACATTAGAGAAATAAACCTCGGTTACCATATATTTTACCAGGCAGACAATATAGTAAAATAAAAGTTTCATTAGATGTACACACATATTAATATTGTCCATCATTCAGATTTCAGTCTTACTTTTCTATGCCCAATGCACGCCGAAACACGTTAACTTAAAACTGCTATTAGTTCTGCCTTACATTATACCAAATAGCGTGTTTAACTAGATTGGTGTTTATTCCATAAGATGTAACTTTGAATAACATTCATTTGATCAAATTTCTGCATGCATGTAATATTAATGGCCTAATAAAAATGGTGTGGGCGACATTCAATAATAATGTGAAAAATTTAACATACTTGAGCAATTATCATAGCAAATCTCCATAGATATATTATTGTCTATGACCTGTTTAGATCCTCTTCAGTCAATTCCGTTATGAGGCAGAAAACGAAGGGCTAAATTTTCAGCACGATATTTCTTTCTGGTTTGTCAGAACGAAAAGATAAACGTGCTCTGTTGTTTAATTTAAACGTGAGTACTTGTTTCATATATGAAACCATTGCTGTCCAAGCTATTTCTGCCACAACTTTAAGTTTTTCAGAAACTATATTGATTGTTTTACTATATAAACATATTAAAATTAAATTTTGCCGCTATTTATAACTTTAAACAATTTAAATTACACATCAAATATTAAATGGCAAAACATTCACAATGTAGCGGTCAATAAATCAATCTAGATCTGGACCCAAATATTTCCTTAACTGCGCAACGTACCTAGTAAGTGCGATGCATCAAAACAGATAATGAACCCAAAGTTCGAAATTTCCGAGCAATCGATTCTGTTTCCTGTCATTTGGGAAATCACCGCAAATAAAAATCAAATGCTTCAAATAAAGATTACTTACTTGAAAACACACAAATCCTATTTAATTACTCGCTTAGCACTATATATCAATACTACTGTCGGTTGTACACACTGATGCTTTTAAATCTTAATTGTGTATAATCGGAACACAAATGTGTGGTATTTTATGGGAAAGTAATGTTCTGTCCTAATTGGAAAATTTATCACAACAAAACACGACTGGGCTTCTTAAGTTAGATATCCGAAAAACGAAAAAACATCATCACCTTTTAAAGATATGTTTATAAGACGCCTATTAAATGTACTATAATGCGTATATAAAATAAAATTCTTCAAAACGTCATTCTAAACGAAAAGATCATATTCCTTTTTGTGCAATGTTAATCCAATTTGTTGGAAGCGTATTATCATGCGCAAAAATTGTATTCTTCATAATGAAATAGATTTCGCGCTCTTTACAAAAAAGTGAGTGTAAAATTACCTATGAAATGCATAGATGTTAGCATTCAACAGACATTATATAGAAAGGAAGCAAATCATTTTTTACGGAAAATTAAAATAAATAAGAGATAATCAATAAGGTTGCAATTGTTAAATGAAATACAAAAAAATGTTAGAAAATTTGTAATGGCGTAGCGTCCTAAGTTATAAACATCTCGTTTGATGTTTCTTCAATGGCTTTTTATTGCTTTTTTATTTTGGTTTAGGATCCGGAACATTAAAAAATAGTCATTGAAGAAAAGTGTGTATTCTTTAATATTAAAATCATTATGCTATTTAGAATTGATGCATTTTGTTCCACTAAATTTGAAAAAAAATCTGTGAAAATATAAAATTTAGTTATTTGACATCAAATTTTCACAACTGACTTGATTAATTTCACCGTACTTAATTGCTCGATGAAATAAATTTGTGTTGTTTAGTTGTTCGAACAACTTTCAAGTAAGTATACTTAACTGTGAATATTTGTTGATGAATGTATTGCTTTTAGGATTGCTCTAATAAATTTAGAGCTCCTTTGTAGACTTTTCTCTGGTCTTTTCTCTGGCTATCGTAAGTGGGCTTAAATGTGTGCATTAGAAAAAAGGAATTTGAACGCAAACACTTGAAAGTGTCACTCACGAGAATGAGAATTGGTGGGCTTTTTACAATTTCCGGTTCATGTTAGACGCACTTTAAAGTAATCTGGGTGATGAAATTTTCGAAAAGGCCGTAAATAAAAAGAATTTCATTTTTCGTGTGTGTGCGCGTAGCAGAAGCTTACTCTGAATATCTACATAGAGAGCTTTAGTTCTTATATTTACAGTTGTTTAAGTAACTAAAGGAAGCATATAAGGACTGCAAAAGTAGATTTTATAGAGAAAACATAATAATCAAATTTTGAGGCTGGTTGCATCACGAAATTATTAAGTATTTGATTACGTTTCATAAGGGTACTCGTTTTCCATGCTAATGATTATACCTCTGTTATTCTTATGCCGTTTATTCTTATATTTCAAGATACCTAGAATTGGTATCCTTTAATCCGTCTGCACAATTTATATATATATATATATATATATATATATATATATATATAGTGTCAAAACTTGATTAACTTCATTTATTTTATTTTTATAGTTGATTTATTTAAATTTTACTCTAACATTTATGCGAACAAATGATATTGCTTTAATTGAGTCCTGCTAGAGGTTTGGAGTGTTTTACCAGCCTCATCGAATAGATCGCCAGGAAGCGCTAAACATACGCGTCAATGCGTTTAATTTATCTTTTTAGACTGCCATCATTAAATTCTCTATACTTGTGTGTATTATCATTATTCTACGTTTTTTCTATGCCTTACGAATGGCTAAAAAGTGCTGACGAATAGAACATCAATTTCGCAAACATAATTTTTAACGAATATTTTCACCGCACAAGCAAATAATGGTTGATTAATTTAACTTGGCTTTCGTTTAAATAGACAGAATTGACTTATTGACATTTCCTAACGTAACACAAACTCGCTTTACCGTACTGAAATGAGTCGAAAAAAAAGTATTTCTAAACCCTTAATTGCCATTTCATTTTCATTTCTCAGACAGAATACGCTAAAGTTTACATAATCATTTTAAAATTGTTTACGGACCAACGATGTTTGCCCTGTAATTATTTATTTTTAATAAATTTATTAACAGTAACTTTAATATATTCTTTAATATTTGAACTGTAAATTCGTGATCTCATTAGGAATACATCTTTACTGGCGTTCATTCATTTTGAAGTTTTACGTATTTCAAGTATGGACTGGAGGAATTCACTTCTATTAGACTTTTCGTCAAGATAACATTAGTGGTTAATTTTATACCTTACCTGAGGACTACTTCTACATCCATTTAATTAATAACGAATAAACATAAAGTTTAAGACTGGGTATATATGTTATTGGTCGTCACTTTTAGTTGCCGTGAATACATATAGTTAAAGAAGTTGTATAAGAATATGTGAAAGCTCAAACTATATTACAGAAAACGAACGATCGTGTTTAAAAAGCGAATTTTATCGCTATAAGAATCACTTTCTTATTATTCCAGTTTGATGGATTTTATCATTTCTTTTTATCCCTTTCTAGGTTCATTTATGTATTACATTTTTAATTAATAAATTATGGCCACATGATATTTACGATATGTGTTCATATCATGGACTATATCGTGGAAACCGAACTGTTACTACTAAAACAAAAAGATTGTGGAACATTTCAATTTTCTCGCCACGACACAATTTATGTTATTTAATTAAACGATCAATATTTGCACGAGCAATGGTGAAAATTATTTAAAACAAGTTTGCGATCTTGATATAAAAATCAATCCCTTTATATATATATATCTATATATATATATATATATATATATATATATATATATATAAAGCTATTGATTTTATATAATTTTTATATTTTTAAATAATTGTTGCCAATCCGATCGAAAGATTATTGAGCCTGGTCAAGTGGGTGTTTGGCCTTGCCTGGGTGCTAGTAAATTGTTGTTGTTTTATTATATATACTGTAATATTCTTATATATAAATGTATATAAATATGTCAGTATAAACAAATCATTAAAAAATTATTTCAAATTCTCCTCTGAAAAAACAATGCACAACTAGTCCTTCCTATTGTTGACACCCGAAAATTATAACAAACTAAACGTAACTCATGAATATTATTACGTTGTTCTTATTTTTCCTATAACACACAAGATTAAAACTGAGTTAATTTCAGAGGTTATTTTTAAGTGTAGCTGTGGCAACCAAAAAACGGGACCATAGTAGAGCAATCACTCTGGCAACAACGAATTATTGGATATCGATAAAAATGAATTGAATATTCTCGTGGGTCACTTCTATCGTAAAAGGCTATTGCAAATAGTATCAAATAATTTCTGTTCTGAAAAGTGAGCTTCATAATTACAAGAAAAAACAACAAAAAAAACCAGGCGAACTTTGTATAGAATAACAAAAAAGAAGGAAGTTTAAATGAGAACAAGACTGCGTAAAAGCAGTCCCTCAATGTATCTTAGCATTTGATTGTTTTTATCGTCAAACTCATCCATTTTTATTATCTCACTAATTTGAACCTGAAAATAACTGTTTTTTGAAGGTAAAATTTTAAATCCATGTCAATAAATAAGTATTTAAATCTGAGTTTCATGTTTGATAAAAACACCAATCCCATTAAATACACATATTTCAGTATAAATTGAGAATCACATGAGTTAAGAAAGACAAATCAACTTGTAGATCTGCATCGCCCATAAAAGAAATTCTTCAAGTACTAAAGAAAACTTTTATTTATGTACAAACTTTTTTTCATTAAAATTGTCCTCAGTTGAGCCCACGTGGAATCTCTTTCGAGCTAAAGCTAAAATTTGTCATCATGAAACAATCACAACGTAACTTGGAGATTGGAATTTGAATTGAAGATTTATAAAATTAATTCATTTTTTATTGCGTAGGTAGTCATGACATATATTTAAATCCAATTTTTTTCGTCAACAAACCTTGTACGAATCTGATAAATGCACATAAAATAGGATTTGTGTTTATATGAAGCATGAAAACTTAATTAAAATTATTTTTATCATTATTCATGTTATCACTGATTGCTCAATTACATATCTATGTATTTGTGCAAATTTACATAAATATATATATATATATATGCGTTTAAATTTTTATGTGTGCTTAAGCTTTTGTTTATATGTATGTTTTGTATAAAACTGTTGGATGACAGTTGGCATAAATGTGATTAAAAATATTTGACTCTGAACCGAATTTCACGATTAGTATTTCTTATTCTGTTTTCCCTCGATATTTATTATGGAGATTATATGTAAACGATTTCCATGACAATAAAACAACAAAATATTTCAATAAATGTCGAGAATTGGTCAACGTAGAAAAGCTTTAATGATACAGATCTTGAAAGTGAAATCTAAATATTAGCAGATTGCACAAAATTAAATTGCTGTGTGAGTTTAAATGACAAAAAACCTTATTGTGCATTTCTGCATTGAATATGTGTTTAGGCGTCATGTCATGTTTGCATATTCGTTTCGATTTATGCATTACAATTTGGGTTAGGAATGATCAAAATAAACTGTTTTATGTAAACATGTTCATCAATTAGACACGTTACCATGTATTTATCTATTTATATTACTAGCAACCAAAATGTCTTAAAAGAATCTTTATAACTAAAATAAATTATACTTTTAAAATGGAAACCGCTATTTAAACTTCAAACATTAAATAAATACTCAGCTGCTATGTATATCGTAATCCTGAATTTTGAAATTATTTTTAAAAGTGAAATCTGAATTATTTTAATTACGATCAAGCAACTGTTGACCTGTCAAATATAATAATATCAAAAGTTAACAAACATCATAAACAAAATAAATAGTAAAATGCAAATTTAAAATGCAAAACATAAAAACATCTACTTTAAATTTTGAATTGTAAAATAAATAGCAATATTTATAAAGTGCAGTTAATATTATTGGAAGCAAAATATAATATATGCATAAATAAAATTTTCGCATGTAAAATAATATGTATTGTTTAGCAGTTTATCATTTCACTTTTCAATCTAAGTGAACGAGTTGTCTAATTTGAGTTTAAAATTTTTATTAGTTTGATGCATTTTCTTAATTTTCCTACGCAACAGATTGAACAAAAGATGTTCAGGAGAGATTTATAGAAAATTAACAAATACTTCATTTCATTTTAATAATGTTTAAGAGTAAAGAATAAGTTTCCTTACCACATCCCTCCACAATATGCGGAGTAATATCAGATTGTACCAATCTTGTTCTTATACAGAGGTCCTTAATTATCGGATACATATTAACATCCTAATATGGAGTCATATTGAATATTTTTGTGCAATAGCATCCTCATCAAAGCAATAAAATTATCTAAGCTTACAATTTTAGTCTCGATTCAGATGTGACAAAGTATAAATGACTGATGAATATCATAACTCATAATTGTACAGCCCACGATTTCACAATAAATATTGATATTATGCAGTGTTTATTAGACTTCATTAAATATTTACCAATAATTTGGAATTGATGCACATTAATGGGCTATTTACTGTTACCTTCGTAGGAATACGTGATTTTTTTAATTTCCATTGTGCATTTATACTCACAATGTGTCTACCTTTGGAAAAGTCATCACGCATACATTTTATAAATTAGCCTAAAACTTCCAAAAAATGAAATAATCAATATCAATAAAATTGGCATGGAGTTAAGATCATCAATGTTCTATGTAGGTAAACGGTTGAACAGCATACAGACGAAAAATACGAAGTAAGCCACGCCTTCCACTTATGACAACCGCATTTATTATAAGTAAAAATCATCGACTGCGCGGGAGGTGATAATCACGTTTGCGCACATTTGGTTAATGTAAGTCCCATTAGAAAGATTTCCATAGTCAAAACATCAAAAGCAACTCAAATATACTGCAAAAATTTTCTCATTTATAAAATGCCTAGCTTATAATGACGAATGCATAAAGAGTGTTTAACTTTGGAACGTAAACATTATTTAGTTAAATTTTATCTACACCGGCACAATCAACTGTCGCTTAATTTTATAATACTTCACCTCAGTATAACGACTCTGTGTAGCCTGGTGCCTGTTATATAAAGCTAGATTGTGGCGGTTAGTTGGAACTTTGAGTTTAAATAATGTGCACAGGCTCTATTTGACGGATGGTTTACAACATCTATGTTAGTATATAACCGAAAATTCTGTGTAATGTGGACAGTGTGGCGCTGGGGATATAGCTACTGACGACGAAGCAAATGTTCGCCGGTTCGAGCTGCGTCAACGTCATATTAACAGACAGAATTTTTTAGAGCTTCCAATAAGTGCATATCTGGTCTACTGCGTTAATTGAATTTGCTACACTACGAAATGTATACTTTATAATGGCGAATGCGCGTATAATGGGTTGTGTGTTTATGCCAAGCGAACAAAATTGGTTTGAATAAATGCTGTCACTATCCACGAAATTAATGCTTGTTTATAAATATGAATCTTCACTTCATTATCACTTCTGTGCGTGGCGTGATCTCTGTTGTACAGTGAAATTTTGAGAGTACGGCTAAATAGTAGCTCATGTTGAAAGAAATGAAACTTAGACTTCATATGTGGGAAAGTCTAACGTAAAACATAGGTTAATATATAGCTTAAATTACGTGTAACATGCAGCACGGGTAGCGAAATGGATAGTGTCCTATACACCAAAGCAATGGAGTCAATGTTCGGGTTCCGCACGACTTAAAATTCTGTACAGATCCCAAAAAGTCTGAGGCCAACCTACAACTGTAATACCTCTGCTAACCGATGCAATATTTAATTTCTACTTACAATATTTACATATACGTTTCTTTTTAGTGCGTTTGTGTGTATGTGTATGCATTTAAACAGATAAATCATATTTAATATATAAGAAAAGACGTTACTATTTTTAAGCATTTAATTTAGACAAATCTCTCCGGGGCATTTATCTACGAAGAAAATCAATGCTTTATATTTTTGTCGAAACGCTGTATTTTGAGATTAATTTTGCAAATAAAGTGAGGTATAGTCATAAGCTAGTTTAATTCGTTTCTGCCTTTTAGCTTATCCGAATATTGCTTGTTATTTAATGAAAAATGAACTTCATTAAATTAGAATGTTCATTATAGAACTTTTATTTTGCAGAGTAATAAATTATTTAGCAGAATCTTTGTCTTTTTGCGATTTTATAGGCGATGAAGTTATTTTTTTCTCTAGATGTGTCATAATCCATTTTATTTGAGTAATTTTGTTTCCTCATTCTCTTCGGAGGCTAATGCAGCCTTAAATATGTTCCTTTTATACTTTTTAATTTTCGTAAATTATTTCAATACGTTGGTTACTTTTTATTTAAAAGTTCCGGATTTGTAAAATTCCCTGCAATTGATAGAATTCTATCGTGATTCTTTCAACGCTGAAATAATGTTATTTGAACCAATGTAACGAGATTAAGGTAAACATCGATTCCTTTGTATATATATATATATATATATATATATATATATATATATATATATATATATATATATGTGTGTGTATGTGTGTGTGTGTTTCACTCATAAAAGAAGCGTTGTACAATTTACCAGAAGCAATTTATGAGAACTCGTTTATTACATTCAGAGTTTGCTGCAAGCGAGACTCGAATCCGAACACTATTCCATTCAAATCTGGGACTCTAACAATAACGTTATAATATATTGTATTATTTTCAAATAACGTGCTCACGGCAAATTCTAAACAGTACTTGAGGAGTTCTAAATAAGAAAGAAAACGGACTAGTGGATGAATTGGCCTTGCTTATATATGTAAATATATGTATATATATAGTCAGAATTCTGCCATAATTCATCAATTAAATTTCACTCGCTAATTTGGATGGCGTATTTTCTATTAAGTGTAGCAAGATAGAGCTTCAAGTGTTAAGAGATTTAAAATAGGTTTTACCATATGTAAATAATTACGAAAAATTTTTTTTAAATTACACAAATTACGTATATTCTGCGGTGGATATTGTTCAAGGCTCCGAAGTAAATGTAACCCGATTTGAGTCCATTTCGCGGCAAATTCTGTAGAGAACTTGAAATGTTCTAAATAACGGCGATACCAGTACACTGAAAGAATTGCCTTTAATGTCTGATGTAGTGTTAAGTCTTTACAGAGAAAGATATATTTTCCAAATCCTGTCATAAATCTTCAATTGAGTATGTCATCTTCAGGAGACGTGGATTCAGTTCTATATACACAGATTGTGGGTTGCCTGTTAAAAACTTATATAGAAAAAAAATACCTCAAGGTCTCCTCCTGAAGGCAAGTCTTCATAAAAAAACATATTCCAGTATGCGGCAGAGGTGATGCAGTGGTTACAATCACGGACTTTGAACCAAATATACCCAAGTTCGAGCCCCGATCGAAGCGTATTCCATATATATGTAATGCGGTTTTATCTTCGATAGGCAATTTTCCGACATTATTTAATGATGCGCACAGTGTGTGCAATAATGTCATTTCCGCTATCCTGTATGACGACTTGATAAATAAGAAAGGATTGATGTTTACTTGAAGCTCGCAAACTTAATTTTAAAAAACTGTTACCACCACCCGCGCAATCAATGATTTCTTAATTGTAATGCCTATATGTATGTTTCGAGAAAGCTGTAAACAATTAATTTTCCTGACTGCATTGAAAATGTAAAACCGACATTACCAGTCATCTACAATTTATGCGAGACTAATAGAGGTGAGAGACGCATATCTAATTTTTCTTTCCATATATATATATATATATATATATATGTATATATATATATATATATATATATGCGATGCGATTTTATCCTCGCTAGGCGTTTGTCGTTGAACTCTGATTATGATCATGGAAGGTCGAAACGCGTCAGTGCGTGCGACTGGCAGTAGTTTTACTATTTTGTTCGACGACTAGTTAAATACAATTGGATTGTTGATTATTTCACGCTCGCAAACTTGATTTAAATGAATTAGTGAGCATTGTGGTTTATACTGATTATATATATATATATATATATATATATATATATATATATATATATATATATATATATATATTTGTGTGTGTGTGTATTTGTTATGCAGGAACATTTGCAAAGGATTAAAAGCAAAACTGATAATTTGGACTGGATTTGTTTTTTTGGGACTACATTGGTATTTTTGAAAGTTCCAGTTGCTTTGATTTTACTAGCGAAATAACTTACCATTCCCACCGTGTATACCACCAAGTTCATAAAATTTACTAGTTTAAATTAGCATATTTCTTTTTGTCCTTATTTGCTTTCGGATGATTCACGTCGATAGCATTTATTAAAGCGGTTTGGTCATCCAGTTTATTGGTAACCTTATGCATGTCATCATTTTGAAAACATTGCCCGAATGAATGAAATTTGTTTAAATATGTTTTGCATTGTTAAGGAAGCGACAAACTTTGCATATTAATAATAATTAAACTTCTTTACTTGAATAATTTCATGCGAACAAGTAAGAAACATTAGACTATGATGCAAAATTTGCTCAATAAAACGGTTGTCTAAGTGCGAAATTAAAATGTTTGCCAAAAACAATAACTTTTTCAGGAATATTTTGCATGCAAATTAAGAAGAAATTTGATAGGTTACTAAAGAATAAATTGGAGTTACGCACGCAATAGTCGTGTTAATACGCATGCTTTAGGTTTCCGTTTGTATAACAAAGTGTGACACTTCCAAATTTATTTCATTACTAAATTTGAAAGCGTTAACTATTTGCGACCGGTTTTAGACTGTTCAAGAAATGTAAACTTTGGCAGTTATAACATTGGACCAGTAAAAAAATCAACTTATTTATAACCACTGTATTAACTATTTGCATTATTTGACCGTTTATAAGCGTTAAACACTTACGGTTGCATGTGGTCAATTATTTTAGCATAGTTAGTGGACTAACATTTAAGATTCACAAAAAAATATTTGCGTGAATGTTTTGTGTTGTTGATTTGCTCCCTGTCTGCAAATAATTATTTTATTTCTTAGAACTATTTTCTCAATGTTATCAATAACTATTTTTAATTAGATTTACTGGCTTAGCGGAGGATAGAGACTAGTTTAAATTTGAAATTTAGCAGCTGCAAATATTTCCTTCGAATGCGAGAGAAATATATTTAAATCACCTGGTTAATAATACGAATCACAGTTAATTTAAAAATACCATTTAATGGTTATTAATCTAGCAAAAATGTGTTTTTTTATTTTTCAAGCTCACTTAGTGTTCAAGCATTTTCCAGAATGCAGACCCATCATAATTAATTATCACATTTAAAATGGCGGATTACTAAAATTTTTGAGGGCAAAGTTAAATAGGATATTTTTAGCGAATCCGATGCCTATCTGTGGAATAGATGCCAAGAGAGAGATTAGCAAATTTCAATGTGCGTTTGGTATTTAAAGAAACATTTTTAACAAATTGAGCAGTTCTGATTTTTAACCATCTTTTTCGTCGTGAACCGAATCTCAACACTGCGTACCGTTAATTTTGCTTCAATATTTTCGGACATTTGGCTTAACATCAGCAGCTATTTCCAGAAAACGGAAATTATATATATATATATATATATATATATATATATATATATATAATAAAGCTAATATGGACAATGACTTTCAACAATATCAATTTATTCTCCTTCTAAGGCCTTCGGTTTTTCGTTGTAGCAGGTATAAATTCCAGTGTAATGCATTATTTATTGCGGAATACTGTTTAAATTATATTTTTTAGCATAGCAGATATCTAAATAAACAGACGCAGTTGTTTTACGTTTTGATAACATAACTATTCATAGTAGGTTTTTAAAAAGTTCGGAGCACGCAAGGATGCTTTAAAGAAATATGATTTTGGTTAATAAATTCAGCATTTGATATTCAAATATAAGACTAGCGATCTGATACGAAGCCTACTTCTTGTGTATTTAAAAAAGTTGTATAACTTAAACAAAAATCTTTTTCTAATATTGTATTCTGCTCAAAATTTATACTCAAGCAAAATAGAAAATGGAACAGAATGATGAAATATTAGAAACGTCAAAAAATTGGGAACAACGTCAACATTAAATCTTAAAAATTAAATTTTATTTTCGAGAAAGGACATACATTGTATTTATATATATATATATATATATATATATATATATATATATATATATATATATATATATATATATATATATATATATATATAGCTTGGATATGTTTAGAATTATTTTATTTTGATATGTAAAGCACATAATTTTCTAATTGGTAGTCTCTTTGTAGCACGACTAATGTTTAGTCATTTAATTCTTGTATGTACGGAATACTATTTTCAGTTTATTGATATTCGTAACGTTATATCATGAATACTGCTCTTTTTCGTACATTAGGTGATATTTTTAAGGCGATATTTTTCGTAAAATTTGATCAACACTAAAAAGGCTATTTGATTATAAAAGGATTCCAGTTTTAATAAATGATGTAATGTGTAACTATGTGAATTGACGTTATAGCTGTGTTCAGCATTGAGGCATTAAGAATGACTATTTAGCCGCGACGCGAATTTGCGCCCAATCAGGAACACGAACTCTGGACCCCGGAAAAAAGACACTAATTAATCGAATGTACGTTTTTTGTGGATTATATACAGCTTATATTGAAAATACATAACAGAACAATTTAAAACCTTACACATATACCTATTCTGGGTTTGAGTTTGATGAAGTGAATGAAAATTAGTCTGATTTTCATTGATAGGGTCTTTAAATCATATCACGAATGCAATTTTCCCCAATATGATGGACATAGATAGACAATCGTGTAACTGTTACTATAATCTAGATTGCTAATTGGATATAAATACCAGACCAATTATATACATACATTTGTCGGTATAAATTATGATATTTATATTAAAAAAGGTAATTCATTCAGTAAAGCGATCTCGTCCTTATTGGAATTCATCGCGTACGGGACAGTAGGTAGGACAAAACCGGTCTACTGGATGAATAAACTTTTATACACTATACAATACTTAGTTTATACTAAAAAATTCTATGAACATAATGTGTCAGGTGTTCATATCAATATCACAACCTTAATTAAAATAATATTTATCACCGCCCGCGCAACCAATGTTCATTTTATTATAATCCGAAAATGGATGTCAATTCTTTTCAACTCTTCTAAATCCACCGACGTACAAGAATGCGTCGTATTATATTCATTTAATATGGGAAAAAGCAATTGATTAAAGTGATCTACCTGTGTATACTACATAGATTGACTGAAAATGGCCGGGCATCGTCAGGCAAATCAAAAATTTATCAGAAAATATGTTAACAGGACACAGATAATTTTATGAATTTCTTAATCCTACAAAAAGCAAAACCAGTAATATTATTTCGCCTAGTTGTTTATTTGGATCAACAAATTTTTGGCTAACCAAAATTGTATTTTTGATTTAATGATCCATGCGTTATATTTTGATCAACATTTCTGTTGGTCTTCTTCACGACCCGCGCTTCTTATTTTAACACAAACCGATTTCTTCATCACAAACTGACACAATGCCTGTATGTATTAGGTGTTGCGAACCTAGTAACAAATTAGTTCAGTTGTGACCAGAAGGATAAACTAAAGGCAGCATGAACGGAAAGTATAATCTCATGCACATTCGTTTCGTGCTTACTGGCGACTCATCAGTAGGAGCCGGTATTACGCCCTTTAACCACTACATATTTGGTCAAAGAATGTGGAATAATAGGACGGTACAATCTCCTAGACGAATGTGTAAACCTGCAATTGTGAAGCTAACACCATCTAAAGTCAACGACAATGCGACTTCAACGCTAACTCACACTATATAATATATATACCGAGAATTTTTTATCAATTTGTTTATGTTCAGGTGTATACATATAAATTTAAACTATAATTGCTCCGTTATTGACGTGTATGAGTATATATTTTTCGAAATTATTCACGTAAATAAATGTCGCCTCTACACATGCGTGGTATACATGTAGGGCTGTATCGCCTACACTGAAAACATGTCTTTCATTAGTGAATAAATTTTAGCAGTTTTTGTGTATATGAATCGTTAACACTGGCTTGACATCTAGGATGCAAACTAATTTTAATATTAACTCACAAACATGTAGGCATCATTTAATACAAGAATTTTGCGTATCATGCAGTGAACAGAAATAACAATAATTTATCTATCGCGGATAAAAGGAAATTGCACACCAATAAATAAACTCATATTATATTGCATTAAAGGCCTACAAATCAGGCCATGCTGAAGAAATATATCTTTTCTAAGACATTACAAATATGCGAGCATGGCAAAATAATACCAGATAAGACATAGAAATTAATGAAGAAACGAAGAAATAAACAAAAAATACCTGGTTGTGTCAAATCTAAAAAAGAAAATAAGTTAGAATAAAATATTCTTTTATGTAGAGTGTAAGTGTAAATATTAAACTGGAAGTTTTATCTATTTTTAACTTAAATGAAAATAAGAGCATACGTAAAAAGAAATTTAAAGAATGTAAAAGTTAGCTGCAGTATTATAAACACAATTCGAACTTCTGTTTTATGTATCTATGGAAAAATTCCTGAAAATATGCATAATTCATATTGCTGTTGAGTTTTAAGACCATTGCTCACCGTTTTTCCTACTATCGATTGAGAAAAGCATTCCCTAATTTAGGGGGTCGCACTCTTACTTCGAAATACGCTAGATTACAATCACGAGAAAGAATCAAGTAAACACCAGATGCATACAAAGTTGCGATACTTTCACTCTGATTAGGCTGCAAGCTACCTAATTCTCGTGTGTCTTAAAATAGTTTTCTTTTATTTTTCACAGCCAAAGAAATTAATTTCCTTCGCAACTCCGCGTTAGGTACAAGCATTATATTCCTATTAACTTTGGTTTCCGGTAGTTTGGCCTTCTAAGGTTATGCATGATATCTAATAACATAAATTATTTTAATGCATATCATATTATTTTTAACGGGTAATCAGTGATTTGGAAGTTTGTTTTACATTTTAAATTCTTATTTACTATGATTAAAATTGTGAATTGTGAAGCTCCCTTCTATTAAGAAATTAACTATCCCAAAATTTATTCGATTTTGCTGATTGGGCTTCAAATTTAGGAGCATTCCAGATCATGATCCTTTTTTTAATATCTCTTTCTATACTGACACCGTTCCTCGTCATCTTGACATTTGCATAGGACAATATAAAACTTATCTCATTTTATAATATAAGTCTCAATTCACCCAACTTCTTAGCTAGTTTGACGAATTTGTTTAATTAATTAATGAATATCACATCTATGTATCTCACTTAAATAACATCTTAAAAGTGTCAATTCCAAAATGGTTAGTTCCATGGAGTATATATATATATATATATATATATATATATATATATATATATATATATATATATATATATATAAGTTAGCCATCTGAACCGATAACGAATCTTTTATTGGAACATCTCTAATCCGTTTTAAAAAATCATTCTGCATCTTAAAATGGATTTACGCTATACAGAGGTTAACTAAAGCCGTTATAATAATTATACTCATAAAGATTCTTTATATTGTATGCATATTTTCGTTAAATAACCTGTTCATATAATTCAATTTCCATTCCACATGTCTAAAGCTGGACATCGAACAAAATTCAAAATTAGCAATCTATCAGCCATTTAAAGATAGTAATAAGTAACTGTGTCAGTTCTATTCGGTTTTCTTTCATATAAATAATATATAAATATATTATAATAATATATATAATATATATATATACATATAATATAGAGAATAAGTTATTTAGGTGAGTATTAGTACACTTTTTTGACAAAAAGTAACATTTTGAAAATAAGTGAAACAATAATACCATTTAGACTGGTAAACAATTAAAGTAAAAGCAGGTGTGCAACCGGTATCGCTATCATCATCATTATCAAAAAAAAAAATTCAGAATGGTCAGAAATAATACTGCATTGTTACAAGGAGGACGCAGCATAGATCATGATCTGTGCCACAAAGAAATAACATTCATACGGGCAGCGAACAACAAAGCAAAACTCCACTCTAACTTCAACCCAGCCAAGCGAGAGTAACCAGATCTTGAACACCACTTTGTTATGCAATAAGAATGAAACATACGCGCAAATTAACACACAATTATACACGCGAAATTAATTACAAATATTCGAACGATTACTGCAAATAATTACAAGCAAAACTGAATATCGTATATGTTCCAATTCAGCTTAATCGAAATAAAATCTAGCAAGGATACAACTAAAATATTTCAAAATGTATTTCAAATACTCTTGCAGTAAATTAGACAGAATCCATAATAAATATTTTCTAAAATATCCCAAATATTTTAATCAAAAAAATATATTGTAAAATAATCAAAGTCAGTAAACTTTATAAAAAAATATTTTTACTTAAATGCCAGTACTTGTGTTCGTACTAAATTAATACATGTATTTATACTTAGACAATTTATTATTGGCAAATGAATTCAGGTTCGGCATAATTTCATTGAGTAAATGCATAACTAGTTTACATTAATGTATGAGCTCGCATTTAATACGCAACAATTTTCTAATAAAATATTTGACAATTTTTTTCACTGTTACCTTTTAAAATAATGCTTTTTTGTGTTAATCCGACACGTTAAGGGTTTATAAAATGTAATATTTTATATTAAAGTTAGATGTATGAGAGACTTAACATAAAATAAATTTCGTTGTAAGCAGTGTGAATTTACTATTTTTTCGCTTATAAATTACATCTATGATTGTTTAAGAACAACCACTTGTTAAGTCAGCGCTACACTGTTCTCTTAAATGTGCATTTTTTTGTTTTACTTTTTCTAACTCTCGAACGGAGCTTTTCAGGAACTGCACAATTAATTATTAACTTGACTTCCCGTAATTTAACATTTCGACTCTCTGGGGGTGACGAGTACAAAACTGTCTTACATAAAGCATATTTTCATGCTTAAATGTAAATTGGCAGTGAAATAATTTCTCCATGTATATTTAAATTTAAAAAAAAACGTCATTCAAAGATATTAGCTCTAAGGTAAAACTTTAGCGGAATAAAATTCAGTTTCAACCAAAGTTCGTATTTATTATATCCATATTCGTGTGAGCATTTAGAACTAAATTCTTTCACTATGATACTATTTATTCATATATCATTTTTTGAGATAACCACAGAAAATAGTTTATATAATAACAATGTTTAACTTAACGTGAAACTTAATCGGCTAGATTAATTCCATATCTCATTGGACACTTGCGTGGTTCGTAAGTATGGCAAAGGAATTAAACTAATGTTAGAAATAACAATTTCATCAAATATTCTATAAATGCCGAAAAAACACCACTCTTATGTAAATAAAGCACAGCACAACCTGTCAATCGGATACCTTACCATTAAGATAATTGCCAATAAATAACAATGGCATAATACTAGGTTATATAATTGGCTGGCAATTTTATTATCTGGATTCAAATTCCAACGTTTTGTCAAAAACTTTTCATGTTTACTGCGACAACAAAATCATGTTTAGGAGACAATATAAACAGTTTTTAAATGGCTGACTGTAAGATTTGTTAAATAAAAAATAGCTCATGAAACTAAATTAAAATTCTTGTGTACCATTTAGTAAGTTTTAAGCTTCTAATAGTTTGAAAACTCAAAATGTAGTAACTGTTATTGAAATAAAACTCAATAATGATTAAAAGCAAATAGCAATGATTATTTTATAATTTTACGTTATATGAAATATTTTAAACATTATTATTCTAATCTAAATTTGATTTGGTATGCAAAAATATGTAATAAGGTAAATTCGTGCCCTTTTTGGAAAAATAAATTCCACTGAAATAGGTTTCGTTAAACGAATTCTACAGCGTCATATCAATTTTAGGTTTTATTGAATTTGCATGAAACTGATGTAATTTAAATACTATGAAGACCAGATTTTTTTATTTTCATTTTTTTCTTTTTAACCAACTTTAAAATTCCTTTCTAAAATAGCGCATCCATTAACAGTAGATAATGGTCTACATAATTATATGACGTGAAAATGGAAATTTTATCAGCATTTCTTCGGTCGACTTGAAAATTCGTCACTAAATGGAGACAAAGGTATTTTTTGCAATTTATATGTTATGTTCATGATATTTTCCTTGTTCTTAAAAATCGTTGAGAGTCCAGAAAACTGCTTCAAATATTCAACGAAGCTCATAAAAATATACTTTTAATTCAAAACATGAGAAAGTCCACCGTTCACAAATATGCTAATAAAGATATATGTCCATCTTCAATTTTTAAAAAAATAATCAACTTAAACCGATATTGATCGCTCAGTCTAAAAATTATAGTTAATTGGTTAAATTGCAATATCAATAATCAACTGTTCGTGCAACTTTTCTAGAAATGGAAGACTCAATATTCTGGATTTAAGAAATGACGAATTTAATAAATCAGATAATGGTTTAATCCGAAATGGCTATCCGCTACACTCGCTTGATTAAATTACAAAGCGAAGACTTAAAATGTAGCACATGAGTGAAGTAGCCGAATGAAGAAAATCTACTCGGCCATTCTATATTAGAGAGACACGATGGCTCTCAAAGCTTCCCCAACAAAACTATTACTCATTATCATTGTGAATGGTTTTCTTTCTCGGTCTAAATTGCTCGTCTGTAAGTTATTTGCCAGACGTCTTATGAGCAGCGAAGTTGAATCTGGTTAATGTAACCAACGTACACTTTGTGGCCACATTTAGCGTTTCAGACTTCTGAATTATCGAGCACGATTCTGGATATCAGCGCTGTATCCTGGTGTGCAATCTTGTCGTTTCAGAATACCATTTTTCATATTTCATATCATATGCAAGCTCCTCTGATTCATTTACTACAGTGACACTGCTAGTCTCCGTCAGTGCTAATTAAAAGGAGGTGTCTTTTTTCTTGTTACCAATACAGTGAAGAGTGACCTCATTGACAAATTTGGTTATTAGTAAAAAAAACTGATTATAATGAATTGGTCACAGCACATGGAGATCATCTTGTTCAGATGAATACACACAAACAGAGAATATATGTTTTATTAAGCAAAGATGAAACAAGAAATCCGATAAGTTTTTGTGCATGCTAAGTTTTATCCAGAATTAAACAACATAAATTTTATTATCAAAGCACAATATTTACACACGTTTTAGCTAATTAAATTAACAAGCACAGATAAAATAATTAGAGAAATTGCGAATGATATATTGTAAGTGATTTGCAGAATTTCAAGTCCGGATATGGCTTCAGCCAATAAGTACTGCAAGAAACTGCACGTGCTCGTCAATGCAAATCCGCAAACACGGGTAAGACAAAATTGTAAGCATGGAATTAATCAACTAATGTCTGTATTTGGCCAATCGTAATTTCCAAAATCATAATTTAAAATAGATTTGGGTTTTGTGCTTTTTTGGCAAAATCTATCACTTCCAATCTCTAGTATATCTATGCGACATTTGGAGACAATTCAACTTTAAAGACCATTTTTAAGAAGTAGCTTTATATGAAAAAACTTGGCTCATATGTTTTTGTTATAGGTATATAATGATGTTCACCCTGAGAGAGTCATTGAAATAGCGTACCAAATAAGAGTGCTGAAGTTCATGCCGGATTGGGGGATAACTCGTATACTGCGTGATTTGAAACTTGCGTTGTTAAAAAAGCGACAATTGGCCAAAAAACTTAATTAGTTCAAATATATTAATTATAAATTGTAGAATAAAACTAATGTTGTTTCTAAATGCATTCGGTCCATAACTTAAAGAAAAAAGTATATACATTTAAGAGAAATATTTCAGATGAATAATTAACCAATGAAGGTAATGGAAACGATAATGGACAACGTTATTAAAAGTGACATTTTAAGGGAAGCAAAATATTTAGCATAAGAATGTATAATTAGAACTATATTTTAAAAAACATAAAATTAGTCTGTACACCTCCTAATCAAATGAAACATATATCATAATCAGAAATATCCGTTGCTTATTAAATTTCTAGTCTAGATTGAAATTTTGTTAATGGGAAAGAATGCATGAGATCAATTAAAGTTATAATAGGAAATGATAGAAGAATGTTAACATAACCATATTAATCAATCAGTTTTGACTACAATTATAACTGATCTTTCTTTTGACCAACACAGGCTGAATTCGATTTTTTTTCTTGAACATATTTTGATGGCCGTTGTCTGCCGCTTTCTTCAGTTCATCTATCATTACAAGATTAACAAAACAAACTAATGAAAAAAATAATTGTAAAACATATGATAATGGCTTAACTGAAGAAGGCGGTCAATAGCGGCCGCCGAAATACTTTCAAGAAACAAAACAACTGCAAATCAGCCTGTGTTAGTCAAAACGCAGATTAGGCAATTTTGATTATTCCTGTTTCCTAATGTGTCCAGTATTTAAAACTGGCCACAATATTATCGAGAATGAATGCATACGCATAACGCTTTGACAAGGAAAGTTTAAACCAAAATATGTAGAGAATCGGATGAAATAAATTCAACAAATTAAATAATGGCTTTTATTTTTGGTGATAAAACTTCAGGAGCAGTACTTCAACAAGCAGTTGCAAATGGTATAAAACTCTAATCCGAATGGGCATTTGAAAACTTTTCAAATGCCGTATAACTATAGAGTAAAAATTTAATTTTTAATATCTAAGCCAATTCATAGAAATATCAACACGACATATATTCACATTGTTCTCATCTGTACGCAAATATTAATATTAGCTTTGCATATTTTCTACTTCATTGCTGTGTTTTTTATAAATTAATTCTGCGATATATATATATATATAATATATATATATAAATACTTTTTAAATGTGAGCCTTAATAAAATTCATAGTAACCTATATATGAGCAAAAATAAAAAGAAATTTTATCAGGTACAAGACATATTTCTTTCTGATTTTCATCTCAAATATCCAGAAATGAACACCGCTTTATATATAAATTGAAATGCAAAAAAGATAGAAATATATAAATATAGAGAGGGTGTGAAAAGACGAATGTCACATCCAGTTTAAGCTCAATGCCTGAACATGCTTTTTCTGCTTGCATAAATCCAGCTGCAATTTGTTTATCCATAAGGCTTTGTATGTGGCTAGCTCTTTTTTGTTATTGCGTTTAGCAATTATTATGAATGCTATGTCTGGAGAACATACGTGTTATGTTTCGACGATTTGTTGCGCAATTGCAGACGTTTATTCACCATTTGAATTAAAACAGGCGTTTAAGTTACAATATTCTCCCATTCGAATAATTAACCGTCTGGTCGATCGGCCTACGTAAGTTGATCGACAACTTGCACATGTATATTGGTAAATAATATTTGATATCGACATTAACGGCTGTTTCTCTTTGATTGCTGGTAAAGGCAAGTGTGTTACCCTAAATAACACTCGTAGTTTGGCTGCATTAAATGTGCGTGTCAATGCTGCTTCAACTTTCTTTTGTGCCATTCGGGAAACTGCATCCCCTTTAAATGGGATGTTTAGGTTAGACGGTTTTCTTTTCTGGCCCATAGTACGTCTGTTTCTGGTTAACTCCCCTTTTAATAATTGATTCACTTAATTGTCTGGGATAGCCATCAGACATTAAATCGTTAATTGCTTTATTATATTCATTTTTTTTATAATCTTGACTTATTAACCTGTCAATTCTTGAAAAGCAACCACGAACTGTTGATAATTTATATTGAAATGGTACAAAACTGCTTTAATGCAAATACTGTGCAGACCATGTTGGTTTATGGTAAATTGTTCTGTTTAATATACCATTAGTTTCTTTCTTTAATGGTACATCTAGGAAAGGCAGACAGTCATCTTTCTCGTGCTCTGACGTGAAACCGTTATTCTTATGTGCTTTGTTGAAGTTTGAAGCAATGTTCGTGATTGCGACCTGTTTTTAAGTACAAGAAATATATCATCACGAATAACCAAACTGTCAATTATTGAAAAGCAGCCCTCAAAGAGAAACAGCCGTTAATATCGATATCAAATATTATTTACCAATATACATGCGCAAGTTGTCGATCAACTTACGTAGGCCGATCGACCAGACGGTTAATTACTCGAATGAGAGAACATTGCAACTTAAACGCCCTTTTAATTCAAACGGTGAATACACGTCTGCATTTGCGCAATATATCTTTGAAATATCACACGTATATTCTGCACACGTAGCATTTAAAATAATTACTAAATGCAATAACAAAACGTAGGTAGCCACATACGGATAAACGAATTGCAGCCAGATTACTCTCAAGCAGAAGAAGCATGTTCAAGCGTTGAGCTTGAACTAGAGGTGGTGCAAGCAACAGATTGGTTTCCGTTTTTCACCCTCTCTCCAAGTTTAAATATTTCTATCTTGTTTTGTCTTTTAATTTATATATAATGTGATTTTCATTTGTAGTTACTTAAGAATAAATTGAGAAGGAAGCGTTTCTTGTATCTAATAAAATTTATTTTTGTTTTGCACATGGAAAGGGTATTTAGGATATATATATATATATATATATATATATATATATATATATATATATATATACTTGTCAGTATAAATTACATTGTATAATGTAAGAAAATGATATTAATCTGGCTTTTCTACTTTATGTAACGTATGTTATTACTGCTAAGTTTATATATATATATATATATATATATATATATATATATATATATATATATATATATAATTGTATTGGTGTTTTAATCTAAATTGCAAACTTGATTTAAATAATTTTTATCACCAATGATTGTTTACATATTTCATTATTTTCGTTGGTTACTCGATGACGAGTACTGAATTTTCTACCAGTATCACTTTTCTATTAATTTTCCCTTCCATTAATGATTTTTCCGCTATTTTTATTGCTTTATAAACATTATCTATCATCTGTTTGGCATTTACCTTGAATTTTGATTTTTCTGTTTACACACTTAGAAAGGATTTTCTTAACATATATCGATTTCTGATATTCTTTTAAAATCGTATTTGTTGTTTAATTTGCTTGTAATTGTTATTATGTGTGTTTTAATACAATTTATTTTAACATAACTCTTTTTATAGTTCCCTGGAGTAATATGTTCTGCGTTTTCGGTTTTATTATTTGTGTATTCATTTAATTAAGTTTTTATTTCGAATAAATTAAACGAATGGTTGTTCTGCTCTCTGCTGTAATAATTTATTCTCATATTACCAGAATCTATTCTTAACGCAATTTAAACCATATTTATTTGCATGAACGGCTAAATTTTTGGCGTTTTGTGAAATGCTTGCCTATAGCTAAGGCTGTATACAGAAGCTCATGACAATTATTTATTTATAGAGGCGAAATTGTGTGCTTTCGCCTAAGATTCCATTTAATGGACATTGACACACATGAATCTGGATATGATTATGCCGATAAATGACTTATTGTAAGGGCTCTAATTTAATTTATGTTTTTGATTTGACAATTTGTTGACTTTAATTAGCCGCATTGCAGAGAAGACAGCTGGCTTGAAGTCAGAATTTTAAAGACAAAACTGGTTAGATTTTTGTGAATATTAAAATATAGGAATGCCTAATTTCAACAATGTATGAGCTAAGGAATTTTCACTGCATTTATTAAACCATTTATGTAATATTAATGAAAAATGTTCTTATGGCAGTCGTTCGGAGAGAAACTGTAGAAATCATTGTTCGAATAAAATAGAAGTTGCAGCTGAAGATGTTAAGTACTTCAATTACAAAAGCTCTTAGGCAGGCTAATTAATTTGGTGTAGGGAAACAGATAAACACAAATAGGACTCATTATATTTGTAATATACCAATACCGAATTGAAATAACATGGATATTTCATTTAATTTAATAAAATAAATTAAATTTTTTTTTATTATTAAAATAATTAAGCATGTTCTCTATTTTCAAAATTAACATCTTTATTGAATTGTATGATGCGAATCAAAATAGTACGAATAGAAAAGTGACTATATAAGCAAACATTTTACCGAAGTTGAGGCCTGTAATTGTTTTTAATTCCATTGTTTTTATAGTCAGTAATATATATATATATATATATATATATATATATATATATATATATATATATATATAATGTTTATCATTAACATTGAGCCGAGTTTCATTCACCTGCAAGTTTTATACTTAACTAGTGTAGTAATTTTATATGATGTAAATAATGGTATTTAGACCCTATCTTTATGAAGATGCCGTCTCCAAATTTCATGTCTATGTCATTTAATATTTCAAATAAATTTAGTGTTAAAAACTCATCAAATTAAAAGAATTTTTTCAAAGGATCCTAATCTTTCTCTACTTTCATTTAGTGACGTCTTTAATCATTTGTATTATATATATATACTGACAGATATAAATGAAAGCCTAACTTGAACATTAATAAAACACAAAGAATAAAAATAATATACATAATAACATCAAATATACTAAGATTATTTTCATAAAGACGTATATTCTGTCATTTATCATCTAGATAATGTAAGGAATCAATGTGTCATTTGACAGAAGGAAATACTCTATGTAGAAACTGGTTATAAAAGCTTATTTTTCGTAAGTGGTGCAAAAAAGGATGAATTTCTTGTGGATTAGAGTATGCTAGCATTATGTGTATCCCGATCTCAAAAATTTTTTTTCAGACAACATAGTAATGTAAGTATGTATTAGGTTTTGCGAACCTAGTAACAAATTAGTTCAGTTGTGACCAGAAGGATAAACCAAAGGCAGTATGAACGGAAAGTATAATCTCATGCACATTCGTTTCGTGCTTACTGGCGACTCATCAGTAGGAGCCCGCATTACGCTCTTTAACCACTATATATTTGGTAGAAGAATGTAGAATAATAGGACGGTACAATTTCCTAGACGAATGTGTAAACCTGTAATAGTGAAGCTAACATAATCTAAAGTCAACGACAATACGACTTCAATGCTAACTCACACTATATAATATATATACTGAGTCTGTAAAGGATACTAACACTATGGCTATTGTGTTAGTAACTGATACCTTTTTTTAAATCGATGTGTACCGGATACTAACACTTTGGTTTCCGAGTCGGTACATGATACCAACCTGATGGATATAAATTTATGCTAAAGTTCACCCAAATTGAGAATTACATCAATTTCCGAACACTTGTTACTCCAGTTAAACCATACACTCTGGCCTTCATCGATATCAGTTATCATATTTCGCGGTAAGCATGACATCATTCAATTCAATATATTACAGTTAAATACTGTTTGTTGCGAAGAACTAATATATATGTAAGTATGTATTAGGTTTTGCGAACCTAGTAACAAATTAGTTCAGTTGTGACCAGAAGGATAAACCAAAGGCAGCATGAACGGAAAGTATACTTGCATATATATTAGTTCTTTGCAACAAACAGTATTTAACTGTAATATATTGAATTGAATGATGTCATGCCTACCGCGAAATGTGATAACTGATATCGATGAAGGCCAGAGTGTATGGTTTAACTGGAGTAACAGGTGTTTGGAAATTGTTGTAATTCTCAATTTGGGTGAACTTTAGCATAAATTTATATCCATCAGTTTGGTATCATGTACTGACTCGGAAACCATAGTGTTAGTATCCGGTACTCATCGATTTCAAAAAAGGTATCAGTTACTAACACAATAGCCATAGTGTTAGTATCCTTTACAGACTCGGTATATATATTATATATTGTGAGTTAGCATTGAAGTCGCATTGTCGTTGACTTTAGATTATGTTAGTTTCACTATTACAGGTTTACACATTCGTCTAGGAGATTGTACCGTCCTATTATTCCACATTCTCTCTACCAAATATATAGTGGTTAAAGGGCGTAATACCGGCTCCTACTGATGAGTCGCCAGTAAGCACGAAATGAATGTGAATGAGATTATACTTTCCGTTCATGCTGCCTTTGGTTTATCCTTCTGGTCACAACTGAACTAATTTGTTACTAGGTTCGCAAAACCTAATACATACTTGCATATATATTAGTTCTTCTCAACAAACAGTATTTAACTGTAATATAACATAGTAATGTTTCAATGAACGGTCTTGAGAATGTATTGAAACTATTTAAATGCTTTCATTTAGACATTGAAGCCTTCAAAATTGCGATCTTTGGATCTTGACGTTTAATTGTCGAACGCTTTATATACATTTAGCTCTACAATTGCAGGTTGACACATTCGTATAGGAAATTGAACCGACCAAGTTTCCCACATTCCTAACCAAAATATATAGTTGGTATATGGCGTAAAACAAGCTCCTACTGATAAGTCGCCAGTAAGCACGAAAGGAAGTTGAATAAGAGATTAGATTTTCTGTTCATGCTGACTTTGGTTTATCAATATGGGTATATTTGATTTAATTTGTTAGTAGGTGTGAAGCAATTAATAAACAATTGAAAAAATATATATATTAGTTCTCTGCAACAAACAGTATTCAACTGTTATATATTTAATTAAATGATATCATGATTACCGCGAAAAGTGGTAACTGATATCGATAAAGGCCAAAGTGTATGGAATTTCTGGAGTAACAGTTATTCAGAAGAAGTTTTAATTTTCAATTTTGGTTATGATTAGCATACCTTGAAATCCGTGTTGTTGGCACCATATTTCTATTTTGCAACCATAATATTGTTATCAAGTACTGAAACAGCAGCCATAGTGTTGGTACATTTTACCTGTTCGTTATATACATTATATATTGTGAGTTGGCTTTGAAGTTGCATTGTCAAAGACTTTATGTGAAATTAGCCCTATTAATGCAGGTTTACACATTTATACAGAAAATTGTACAGTTCACTTATACGGAAGGAAATGCCGCCTTAATATCACAAAGATTCAATGCTAGAATATTTGTTAGAAAACTATATTTAATAAGAAATAGGATCATATCTAAAGTGATCCAACCAAGAATTAATTAAATATGGAATAGACCATGCTTCGAGTATGCTAACATTGCGTTTATCGCGATTTCAAACATTTGCTCTAGATAAAATGGTACTGTTTCGATCAACGGTATTTAAGAACTTGTGAAACATATTAAAAATCATTTATAAAGATATGAAAGCCTTCTAAATTGCAATTGTTTTGTCTTTGATTTTTATTTTTTTAAATATTTTAGTATTCCAAGGAGCATTAGTTGTCTCGTTACCCAACCCCAATCTTTATCAAATTTAGAATCGCCGGGGTACTTCAAAAATTATAAATTGCTGTCATGAATACTTTTCACACTCTTTCAAAAATTGAAACAGTTTTAAAAAATTAGTTGAGTGATATTCTTAATTTAACAACATATTTACTTGATCTTGGAGCAGAATTTCGGTAAAAATACATTGTAGAAATCTTTTAATTGCACAAATAAAAAATCATAGATTGTAAGCGTGATGATAATAATAACAACCAAACCCAGTAAATAAAACCAGTCGCTCAGCATATCAAAGCTGGAAACATTTACACACACACTGATGCGTTTCGCCCTTCCATTATTATAATCAAAATATGACTGTTTAACGAGGATAAATACATAACTCGCATATAAAACACTGAAGGACAGATTTGTCGACCTTACATATTTTAGGCTTGCAAAAATTGGACCTAATTATAAGAATCCGCTGCACAATTTCCATGCAGGCAGAAACAAATATTTATTGCGGCTTTCACTAAATTTAGGTTAATTATATAAGTAAATAGTCATTAATTACGTGATGCGTAAAAACAATTCTTTTAATGTAGTTTACATGTTTGCGATACCCACTAATCCCAATGTATTTAAACAGATGCACAACGTAGGAAACACAACCGTCGGCTACGAATTCAGATTCATTTCGACCTGCAAGAGCACGACGACTAACTTACAGATGAGAATTAATTTACAAATCAGATATAATGTCGGTTGCGAAAATTCTATGAAGTAACAAACAAACATTTATTGCAGCATTTGCCACAGGTATATAAGCTAAATAAACAAAAATATTGATTGCGTCGGTGGTGATAAAAATAAATAAATCGAGTTTGAGACCTGGAGACAAACACCAATCCCATTATATTTAGTCAGTCGTAAAACCAGACACACTTACTAATGCGGTTCTACATTTAATGATCATCTCGAGAGCATGACGATAAATTGTTTAAAGAAAAAAAATCCGCAACTCATTTTTCAAATCAGAATTTTGTCGTGATATATTGATGACCATGTAAAGTCACAATGCGTCAGTTCGTGAGACTTACTGGAATTTTGTGTTGCTGTGCGACAGGTTAGATACAATGAGATTGGTTTGTAATTCTCTTGCAAATTTCATTGAACATACTTTATAACAACCCGAGCAATACATAAATACTTAATTGTATTACTTATATACATGTGGTGAAATCTGTAATAATGTTTTGCAAAGACTGCATAGAATATGTGTAGCGGAAATTTGCTATTACGTATAATGTATGAAAATTTATGATATTCGTATATATTACATGCGATATCCTACATATGAGTTCTTGACTGACTCGCATTAGTCAATTTTCCGTTGTTCAATAATTACGATCATGGAAGGTCAAAAGGCGTTAGTATGTGTGACTGTCGAGAATATGTCTATGCTGTGCGGATGGTTTAATTCAATGGTGTTGGTATTTATGCCTACCACGAAAACTTTATTTTAAAAGATTATAATTTGAAATATTAAATTCTTGACCAAATAAAGATAGACAGTGCAGGAAGAATGGGTTTTAGTGAATAAACTTGCCCGTGTAATATTTTTCGTTGTTGTTTTTGTAGGTATAAAGTATGTTGGATATTGCTTATGAAATAAAATTTACATTTATGTAAAGTTTAACGGAATTTTTGCGCGTTTTATTGTTTGTATCACGTCATATGGAATGGCAGGAAACGGGCATTGGCTCCTAGTTTTTATATTTTGATTTGACGTGACATACCTTTCGAAATTTATGCAATCAATAAATACATTATTCATGCATTTCTTTTACTTTTTTAAAAGAGCTATTGCTCCAAGTAAAAATTATTAACATTTTTATTATTAATAATTTCATTAGTTTCATCTGAATTTGATGAGGAGTTTACATTGGATCGATAACAAGGATATCGTATCTGTGATGCGTGCTTATGTTTAAACTTGAAATTTCCCATTATTTTCGCCAAATTTATATATATATATATATATATATATATATATATATATATATATATATATATATATATATATGTTGGTAGTGTGAAATAAGCTATGCATAAAATTGCAAATTTTGGTTAAATGAGAAACGGAATGGAAATCAACCGAGGGGAAAACGGAATGTAATTGAAAATTGCAAACAATAAGCGGTTTCTATATTTTTGTGCAATAATCTCAAGCAAATGCCTCTTGTTGTTACCCCAGCCGCGACAACTATGGCGACTACATTTTGAATAGGAAGAAATCGATCTAGTTAGTTAATGAAGTTTCAGTTTTATGCAAATTTTAGTTTATAGCGACCATCTATATATATATATATATATATATATATATATATATCCAAATCCTGTCATTATACTTGCACGCAATACATTTATACACAAAATTATCATTTAATATGTGGATCCGTGTTTTCGATATATTCCGAAGATTAAACTAGTGAGCATCTGTCAGCACGTCAAATTTAATTTGTGGCAATGTTATTACATGTAACAAAGCATATACAAGCCCAGCATACACAATCCATTAAAATACCTCTCTGACCGTACATCGAAGATTAACCAATAGGACCTTCGGAATTCTATATATTTAGTGTATATTCATGGCTGCAGTAGTTCATTTGAAACCTTCGTCCACAACATCAAACTTATGACTATTTTCTTTAAATCAAGTTTGCGAGCTTGAAGTAAACACTATTCCCATTATATTTAACCAGTCATTGAACAACATAACAAAACTATCGCCAACTGCAACGCACTGACGCGTTTCCACTTTCCATGATCATCATCAGAGTACAACGGTAAACTGCCTATCGAGGATCAAACCGCATTGAATATATATGGAAATCAAATTAAGATATGCGGCTCTCACCTCTAGCAGTCTTGCATACATTGAACTTGACTGGAAATGTCGGATGCACAATTTCTATGCAGTCAAGAACATTAACTGTTTGCAGCTTTCGCCACATATACATATATAGGCAACACAATTTAACAATAATTGTTTGCGCGGGTGGAGGTAACAATTATTTAAATCAAGTTTGCGAGCTTGAAGTAAACACCAATCCCATTGTATTTAACCAGTCGTCGAACAACATAACAAAACTACTGCCAGCCGCAACGCACTGACGCGTTTCGACCTTCCTTGATCATCATCAGAGTACGACGGCAAACTGACTATCGAGGATCAAACCACATTGAATATATATGGAAATCAAATTTGGATTCTTTTAATTTATTTTACCAACTCATCAGGTTTGACTATAACTTATCTCAAGATTTTAGGTCCTACAGTTGAGTGCTCAACACCCTAGCAATTGCACTATAGATGCAAATGAAGGTGAGTTCCTGATACTTGAACATAATTTATCTAATATCCATGTTTTATTTCTAAAGAAAATGCAGAATTGACGGGAAATATTTCGACGATAATTTATTTCTTTATTTATATAAAAACTTTAATCACAACTCTTAATATCAAAGCAAGCAAATAAATTTAAATACGAATTTAATTATTGCCAGCAATTTAAACATCTGGCTGCATTAATGTGTTTCCGTTTTAGAATTTTGCACTATGGGAAATTTTAGCTTAAACGAAATTTGGTTTATAAAATTAATTGACATATAATTGAAGATTGTAATCCTATTTGATTTCCTAAACAAGCCACAAATTTAGCCAAAACTCATTAATTAAATAATTTAAAAACATTTATTATATCTAAATAGCAGAACATACTATTATATGTAAGAATAAAACACATTTCATCATTAAAATAAGGATGAAAATGGTGCTGCTGGTTAAAAAAAATTAATACAAGGAAGAAAATGAAAAGAGTTTCTTAAAAATTTGCAAATAAATACCAAAAATTTTTTAATTTATATTTTTCAAATTCATGTTAAATAGAGAATAAAATTTTCAATATTAAAATGCTAAAATCATTCGACATTATTTACTTTAAAGATTTAAGTGTGCATAAACTGACGAATGGCTTAATTCGTGACTATGGACAAGATTTGAATGGAAGAATATTTGAAAAAAATTTCTTATTACAAACGAAGTCATATATACATTAATTGTGCGAATAATTGATTTAACTTGCATAAAATCAAATACGAACTTAAATTAAATATTCGGAACTATATTACTTATCAATAAAATATTACCAAAACTGGCAAAATATATTTCTTTTCTCCAATTAGAAAACGTGTTTAGCCCTGCATAAAATACAACTTTGGTTTGTGTATACATACATACGTCTAGAAAACACCTACGGTTGCTAGGTTGGTTACATATGGAGACGCAAAATAGAGAAATAAGCACATTAAACTCAAGTAAATTAACGGCACTTGTACAAATACATGACGAAGTGCGAAATTTGTCATATTGTCTGTTTAACCGAATGATACAGTTTAATTGAGTTTCAATTTAAATTTATGTCATAAATAGTCTATTTTTCATAAAAATGTATTTGAACTAAGAAAGGCGTTATGCAAACTAGTATGTTAAAAGGTGATATTTAAATTTTCCTTTGCATTTGTTAAAACTTTAAAAATTTAAAAATATAGTTGCTATTGATGTCTGAGAATGATTATTTAATATTTATTCTAATTGCAATAAGTGAGCCTGTCTTTCGATTAATTTATTGGTTGATATGCAGTTTATTTTCCATCAGGAAAAGTTAAAATTTAACGAAAAATATCAAAGTAAATATGCGCATAATATTTTGATTTTTTTTGAAATTTGATAAAAGATTAGAAGAAACTTAAATTGCATCCATAAAAATTGAAATAAGTTTTGTCGTGCATATTATTAGGACTGTGAGCGTATCTGCAAGCTGATGGGGAAATGTTTTTGATTTATTTTGTCACAACTAATATATGCATGTTTTGAACATTTTAGTTTGACAATAACGCTTCATGTGGGCTCCAAGACTAGTTTATCTTTAAGGGCTTTAGTAGGTCTGAACCATGTTTTAGGTTTTATTAATCGGCAGTAGGAAAATCTGCGATATTAGTGGCTGCCACACAACCATCGAGAAGCCTCTAGTGACTGAGTTCGTGTAAGTAAGAACGACCTCGTGTCGACATGCATCTAATTCGAACTCTACATCCGTCTGCAATGTAAAACTGCATCTGTTTATTTGTTTAATTTAGGTAACTTTGCTCCTGACATGATCTGAAAAATTAAACAGTTTACCGATTAAATAGAGTCGCCAATTTAATTGTTATTAAATAGCGTTAACAAAAATTGATGATTTCGAAAAACCCTTTTAAATATAAGGAAAAACTTCTAACATATGTTGTCTATTGTTTACCGGTTGAAAATATTTAGAGCTTGTTTAATAAAACTACCTAATGGCCTAGACTTAAGAAATAATATAAATTTAAATATGGTAGATGAAATTTACAATTCTGAGCCAAATGTATACTAAAAATAGATTTAACACTCACAGTCATAGTTACAATTCGATACCAAATATTTATTACTTAATATTAACATTTTAGTCACCAACAAATTTTAGACCAAATTAAAACGGAGAAATAGGTGTAAACCTAAATTTTCAGAGCTATGATAGCCTTTTATGAATGGTGGGGGGGGGAGTTGAATAGAATGAGCATTAGAAATGGAATCCCTATATGAAGTGAAATTTATCTGATCAAATTGACAGACGTCCTTGAACTTTATGTTTGATGAATAATCGATTGGAATGATTTGACCGAGAGTGCTCGACCGGAGAACGTGCTGGTGGGAGATAACACTCATTTGCATTCAGAGGTACGCATTTATTGCGACGAAAAAAGCATATAACAAGGTGCCAAACGCTGCTATTAATTCCAATTTATGTGTAGCTTCACGTGGTGAATAATTGTTCGCTCATGTGTGGGCTGTGTTTTTAAATCGTTAAGAAATGGCAACTGCTTTAGCTGCAATCAGCAAATTACTTAATGTAAAGCAAAATAAAATGGAAGTTTAGTGAAACCTCACGGTAATGTACTTTATTGAACCACAGCCTAGTTTACTTTGAAACAGCGATACCGATATCGCATGCAATTGTCATGTGAATGGCTAGTTAGGAATGATTTTTTATACTGAAAATGACCAATAGATGTATGGAAATTTAAAATGAATCAACGATTCATAATTTATTAATAGATACAAAATAGAGACTAAATGCTGCTTTAATAGAAAATATAACGTTAGCATGTGATACATATAAATGTAAATAGATGATGGCCCATGTCAAGAAGTTCTGCAGAAATATGGTGTTCTTGCTGTTTCAGAATATTGTTTTATTTCCGCTTGCTCAAATAAATGCTTAAAACCGACAGATGTTTTGAAGAATTTCAAATGAATAACTTCAATTTATGAAAAAATGTTATAGTGAAGAACCTTCGGATCTTCAAATTGGACTAAAAGTAGATTAGGCTATAAATATCACTTATTGAGCACACTGACTGACATTAACTGCATTTAAACCTATTTTGTTTAATAAGCGCCCTAAATTAAACCCATGCAAAGAATACCATTAGTGATTTTAGCTGGTAATTCAATTAAAAAATAAAACAATTTACATTATTATTATAATCAAGGTTGCGATCTTGATATAAGCACCTGTCCCATTAATTACTTACAGAAGTAAATATAAACTAAGAATTGAATAGTGTGGAAAAGTCAATTCATTCAGTAAACCGGTTTCGTCCTTATTGGGGGCTCATCACGTACTGGCCAGAATTTTCCGTGGACAGGGCTCGAACCTGAGCACGTATGGTTCGGAATCTAGTGCTCTAACCACTGAGTCACCCTGTCGCACACCACACACAATTTTCAGATATATACTAAATAATTTAACGTGGTGAATCTTGTTTTTCTTTTAGGTGAAGCTCATATTGCATTCATCTAGTCCCAAATTTCCAACTAACCATTTGGGATGGTTAGTTGGAACTTAGGGTCTAAATGGAAGCCAAGTGAGCTCCATCTAAACAAAAATAGACTAACTAAGTTACATAAGTTATTATATAATTGAAAATTGTGTGTAGTGTAGTGTGCGGCTGAGTGGCTCTCTGGTTAGAGCACCAGATTCCGATGCAGACATTCACAGGTTCGAATCCCTGTCCGCGGCAAATTCTGGCCAGTACGTGATGAGTTCGCAATAAGAACGAAACCGGTCTATTGGATGAATTGCCTTTTCAACACTATAAAATTCTTAGTTTATACTGACATATGTAAGTAAATAATGGGTCAGGTGCTTATATCAGGATCGCAACCTTGATTATAGTAATTGTTATCACCGCACGCGCATCCAATATTCGTTTAATTTACTTTAATAGCATTGCTGAATTAATTCATATCTGTCGATTAAATAACAAACGTCTGCCAGAGCACAACGTGAACAACAACGGCAAAGTTTTTATCTAAGAAGAAACTAAATGTAAAACCAAAAAACATTTCGGAATCCAAGAAACAGCATAAAAACGCATGATCAATTCAGGACAGTGAAATAGCTGACTACAAAGGCTTGCAGGATGCAAAGAGATAACGTAATGTATTCCATATTTCATAAAAATGCCAATGCTAATTTTGAAACAAAGGGTAATATTTTGTAGAATAGTTGAAAATTTGTAACATTTGTGATGAGGTGGTTATTTTTTCATTTTAATTTACACAAAAACGCAAAATTATGTTTAAAACTTTATTTATTTATTTAAAAATTGCCCAAAATAAGACCCCTAATACAATGGCAGTGTATTGAATCGCAATTAATTGTATTTAGGAGGTTAGATACTGTTTGTGACGGAGAACTAATATATATGCAATTATGTAATTGGTGTGTTAGGTGAGATTATACTTTCCGTTCATGCTGTCTTTGGCTTGTCCTCCGGGTCATATTTCAACTAATTTGTCACTAGATGCGCAACACCTAATACACAGTTACATATATAATAGTTCTTCGTCACAAGCGGTATCTAACTGTTATATATTGAATTGAATAATGCCAAGATAACCGCGAAATATGATAACTGATATCAACCAAGGCAAGAGTGTATGGATTTACTGGAGCAACAGGTGTTCAGAAATATTTGTAACTCTCAATGAAGGTGAAGTATAACATTCATTGATAGCCATCAAGTTCATATAATGTATCGACTCGGCAACCGGAGTTTTAGTATCACATACCTTTTCGGTATCATAATGTTGGTATCGGGTACTGACACAATAACCATAGTGTTAGTATCTTTTACAGACTCGATATATATATATATATTATAGAGTGATTTAAAGTTCTACTTACCCCTACATGCCACCTCTACAACTGCAGGTTTACATCTCGTCTAGGAGATTGTACCGTCCTATTTTACCATTTTCCTCACCCAAATATATAGTGGTTAAAGGGCGTAATACCGGCTCCTACTGATAAGTCACCAGTGAACACATAATGAATGTGAACGAGATTTCAATTTCCATTCATGCTGTTTTTGGTTTATCTTTCTGGTCATAATTGAACTAATTTGTAAGTAGTTTCGCAACACGTAATACATAATTTCAATTATTTATTAGGTTGTTTGAGGCCAAACAGACATCTAGGATCGCCTTGTGATTGCACTTATGCATGCTATGACGATGTTACCGTGTCGAGCTTGCGTGGTTCCAACTTAGGAGGTAGGTCCACTCCCACTCTTAGATGAATCTGTTCGCAGCCCAAACGCTGCGAAAAATCTGTGACAACTAAGTGAAGGAGAGATTAATCGAATAATATTGCAGCCAAGTGAAATTTCCATAAACGATGTGTGCTTACTTCCAGTGGTTGTACAGTACATTTTGCTACTATAAACGCGTAATCTTTGGATATTTGAAGAGTAATGACTTAAAGGCAGTGCAAGAATGCAGGATAGGGATCACGATTCAGAACAGTAAAGCAAACCAAATAAAAGTACAATGATTAGTACTTTTATCTGATTAAACAACGTACAATAATGGTGATGCATGTCATCGTTTTGCCATTCAAATTATACACATTACAGTTACTGGCATTCATGTTTGTCGTGTCTAGTGCTGACGAACTTTCTAATTTCGGTTTGACCTACTTAGTTCTAGGTTAGACTTTAGAATCGAGAGAATATGTAAATTTGAGCATGAACGATAAGTCGAATTCTATGTTTGTTAAAGTGTAAAATTTATTTGTTACTTGTTGATAGAAGTCATCGATACATATAAATCAAAATACATATTTGCAATAGTGAATTCGATATAGTGTACTTAGTAACAAATAATTTCAGATAGGATCTTCCGCTCATGTTGTCTTTGGCTTGCCATTCCGGTTCAATTAGAAAAAAAATGTTATTTGGTCGAATTGCCTAATACAGAAATATGCATATATTACTTCTCTACGACAAACAATATGTAAATCTGTATATTTCCTTAAAATAATTGGCACAGTTAAGCACTGCAATCACCTATAATTATGCTTTATTCAAAGTAATGAGATTTTTATCTAACTTCTTTGGACGACCTATTAAGTGTGATCTTAGTTGTTAGTTAAAATATATCTACTGTTTGGCTAACAGATTTAAATAAATTGACGTCGTTTTTATTTATTATCTTCTATATATTTATATATATATATATATATATATATATATATATATATATATATATATATATATATGGTGTTTAGTTGTAAGAAAACTGGCTGTCCTTTTTAGGATAAGGCATACCTCGTAAAAAATAAATCATAAAAAAATGTAATTCACACAATTAAAATTGTCCGCTACTCACTACAGAACCTTGATGAGGGCCACATGTTTACCTAGCTAAATGGAACCCAAATGCCAAAGTTATGAAGAAGTAGCGAGCAATTTCTAAACACATGTGCACATAAGATTGTTATACTTTTACTAGCTAATATTTGCCATTTATTTTGCTCCTACTTAAAATATCCTGTTTTCTAAGTTCGAAAAAAAATTCTATAGAATATGACTGCAATGCACTGCTTTGATAACGAATAAAAGCCTTCGAAAATTCCATTCCGAATGTAAGAAATAATTTACCAGGATGTGAAAACGGATAATAAATGGACAAGTTTGCTCTTAACAAACAATTAAATAATGAAGACAAAATTTAGAGAATAAAAAGGATAATGACCTTTGAGGAAGATGAATTTTTTTGATATTTGTAATCCGTTAAAATAAATAAATGTGAAATGTATCTTAATAGTGATTATAACATGTCTTGGACGAGCTCACGCAGTCTATATAATAATATCAGTAGTAATGTCTTTGACATGATAGTCTATACTGTATTATGCTTGCATGAGGATCTTGAAAATATTGAACTTCACACTGATCAATAAAAGATAGATATTTAAGTAATAATAGATGTAGGACATTTTTATTTACTAAAATTTGATTTTATTTTCGGTCTTTCGAATTTTAACTCCAAAAGTTGAACTGATTACTACTTTGAAATTAAACGATTTGTTGCTCCCTCTACTTCACAAGCACCTCAATCAAAACTAAGTGACATTGAAAATTTGACGTGGGTAATATTAATTTTGAATTGGAAAGATTTAACGATTTAATGGGAGATTTAATGGATATGTGTCTATCTGAAAATACTTTTTTATTTATGGGTAGTGATTTAATTAAAATTATATGTGCCAACAATGCGCAAGAACTGAACAGATTGCCCTTTTTTTCTACAGATGAATTCCCCTACTGATATGTTACGTGTGAGTGGAATTGGTTTAATCCTGTTGTTTGTTGAAAAGAAGAGAATGGTTGAAATTTATTTCTTTTATGAATGAAATAGAATTTGCAGCTCCAAGGATTTTTATGTGTACATTTTATTATTCATTTTAGGGAGAACATGAAATTACATTTTTATAGATATTTCTATAGTTTAAATAGGATATAATTGCCAAAGTAAAAATTACTAATAACTGTACTCTTCCTGTCTTATTAAAAAGGAAAATAATATTGTTATTTATTATATCAATAAATGTTCCCATTATATTTGACCTGATGTCAGTTTTAATTAATGGTTGAATCAATGTACAGAATGTAGGAATGCTTAAATTTTCACTACCTGAGCACAGACCGTTTTTTACAAGATATTGCTAACATTTATTCTAACATTTGCCTCGACGAAGCATGATTCATACAATCAAATATATACACAAAAAGTTAGCTCCACGTCTAGGAATATATACATTTCATGAGTTCATTTAATTACAATAATTACTAAAGCAAATTTTTCGGGTATCGTCTTACAATGCCTGAGAAATTAGTCTAAATTTCTATATGTGAAAATAATGGCCTTACTATTAATTGAAACTTCGATTGCATTAATGGCGAGCGTGAATCACATTTGGATGCGTTGTGAATGCCAGATTTATACCAAAATTATTTATTTTAGAATAAAACCATGGTTAATCACAGGTGTTTCTCAATAGATGTATATACCTTTATTTATTTTCTCAACATATATATATATATATATATATATATATATATATATATATATATATATATGCATTGCTGTGCATCGATGGCGAAGTGAAGAAGTTGCAACATTTCGTTTGGAATTTTGCCTGCAGTATTTCACGAAAGCAATAGATGAGCGCTTAATAAAAACAAAACTCTTCTTATTGATAGAACTCATTTCTATCTTATGTCATGTTAAGTTTATACAACAATATGTATATATATATATATCGAGAACCACATTGAATAAGGTAGCAATTGCAATTCAATGTATAGACAGGCTTCGTCGCTATTGGCAACTTATCCGGTACTTAACAGATTTTTTGCGACTGCGGCTCGAACCGGAGCAATTTATTTGGGTTTTGAATATAGCTTATGTAAGCAAACATTGAATTCTACTAGTGATTGCATTCATATCATTTTTTGAAGAGGAATTACAAAAACTTGTTTAAAATTATTTTCCAATGCCGCGTTTTGCGTACGCGGGTAGTAGCTTTGTACCGACAGTTTCACAAAGATCCGATTGATCACAATTTCCAATTTCGTTTTGTCTTCGATCGGGCTGAGTTTGTATTCGTCCCAATGGAAATGCGGTTCTATCAAATCTTTGTTAGAACCGCATTTTCATTGGGACGAATACAAACTCAGCCCGATCGAAGACAAAAGGATATTAGAAATTGTGATCAATTGGATCTTTGTGAAACTGTCGGTGCAAAGCTATTACCCGCGTACACAAAACACGGCATTGGAAAATATGAAGCTGGCACTCCGCATTCAAATTTCAAAAAAATACTTGTTTAAAATCAGTGTCATCAAAAACGCCACAACACATGACAGCTCATCTGACTAAAATGATTTAATAAGAAGCAGAAACTTAGTTTTTATCACTTTTGCTAAGAGTTTATGCTGTTTTAATTCTAGTTTTCTAACATTTAGGTGACGCTATGCGAAATAAAATGTGCATATCATCTTTTATAAATATTACGTGTATAGTGCGGTCTGATCTGGTTAATTTAGCTTTCTGTAAAATACTAGTGGTGACTGGGAATGTGAAAATCTATCAGAATTTATTCCGGACGGCAGATTTTTTATATTGCGCGAATGGTTTACTAAAAATATTGAAGTATATTGCAAATTCACAAATACGATTCTCATAGAATCGTATAGTGCAATCAAATTGACGGTAGCTAGTGCATTTGGAAAGCCACCTCCAAATAGACATTGTATAAGATATGAGACAACGTCAACGCTAGTCGTCGTATTTGGAGGCAACAACAAACACCGCAGTCTGCTACTGTAAAGACAACACAAACAGTGACATCATCAAGAAAAGCAATTACCAAAAAAGAACAACAAATGTGTTGTAATTTTTATAGCTTTGCCAATTTTCAAATTATGCATTTTGCACCAGATTTCAGCTAGTCTAACAGCGAAGAATTCGATTCTTTTGTCATCAAAAATGCGAAACATAATTAGGCAAAAGAAAAATGCGTTTTAACTGTATTTGCTTCGTTGTTTTGGCTATTTATTTAGTCCCACAGGCAAGGGAACATGAAATTATTAATTGTAAAAAGAACCAATTTCTCGCATAGGACGAGAAATGCAGTGTACACCGTGGGAAAACATGCTGTCGTTTGATTTATTTGCTCTATTTCTAAAATAATCAAAGCAAAAGGTGGGCAAAAGCTAAATATGGCTAAACATGCACACAAAACAAGCTAGCTTAGTGGCTTTCACTGTGTTGCCACTTCAAGTGACCAGGCGAAAGATTTGTGGTAAGGAGAAAAATTTTAAATGAAAATTAAATTATTAATAAAATTGCCTTTTAAATAGGGCATAGTTAAATTTTGTCATTAGCATGGCATTAAAATAGCACTGTGATCTTTTCGAAGAACCTCATTTCCACAAATTTTCGTCTTCGACTACTATTTGCCTGATAGATATTGGAAAATTAACATGATCAGAGGAACAAAAAAAAACTATTATATTTTATCGGTTAATTGGTGGTGAACTGCAACAACATTCATCTGCCAACAATAAAAATAAAGAATGATTAAAATTTTGTTTAATTTGGCCGCTTTACAAAATAAATTATTACGCTCATTTTCTTTGTACACATTGCGAAAAAATAAGAAGATGGGGTAAATGGGTATACCGGAATATTCAGACGACATTCAAAGATTTTCATGCATTACACATATTAAAAATTATCTTAATTTAAAACAATAGATGAGTAAATCAAATATGTATTTTTAAATATAATATGTGGAAGAATAATGAAAGAAATTCACAAATAAATGATAAGTTTATCCAAGAAAATAACCCAAGAGAAATATGATTGATCGCAAATTCACGCTGCAGCTATGAGAAGAAATGTTACATTTTGGCTATCAAGGATACTTGTTCCGATATCAGTAGATTCAGTGCTATTGGAACAAGTAGCTTATATTCATCTATTACTTATCAATGGAAGTTATGCTCAAAATATACACCTTGACCAGGCAATACAGAGCAAGAGGGAATTAATCGTTTACTTACCAATAAAAGCTGGTGTTGTTCTCATAACAGACACATTCATGTATTTTTTGAATTTTGTCGGAGTGCTAGCTTCATATATACCAATGCCGCGTTTTGTGTACGCGGGTAATAGCTGTGCACGGACAGTTTCACAAAGATCCGATTGATCACAATTTCCAATTTTGTTTTGTCTTCGATCGGGTTGAGTTTTTATTCGTCCTAATGGAAATGCGGTTCTATCACATCTTTGTTTACTGGCGACGTTTCGGTGCCTACTTTCAGCACCATCCTCAGGAAACTATACACAGTACACACCACAATAGATTTAAGCAAATATGGTAACCCTGTTCCAAACCATTCTATTTTTTTGACTAAACACTAGTTTTAAATTCATAGAATTTGTAGCTGCACTAAACTCTGTATATAACTATTTGTAATTAGCAGACCAATTTTACCTTGCTTATTCTAAATTCTGGTATACATAATTTCATCTCGTATGCAGAATATTGTAGGGGAGAGAGCTGCCATTTGTTCCTTACCTATTTGTTATGTCAGCTACTATGTCAGGTAATCAAAATTCAAAAATGATAAAACTAAAACCTTGACTGTCATATACTGTATTTTATTTAAAGCCGGTTAATTACTCTGTCAGAGAGAACATTGTAAACTTGAATGCGTTTTAAATCAAATGGTAAATAAACGTCTGCTATTGCGCAACACATCATCGAAACATCGCACGTATGTTCTCCAGACGTAGCATTCAAAGTAATTACTAAATGTAAAAATAAAAGGGAGCTAGCCACATACGAAGCCTTATGGATAAACAAATTGCAGCCGGATTTATGTAAGCAGAAGAAGCACGTACAAGCTTTGAGTTTGAACTGGATGTGACGCACGCAATTTGATTGGTTTCTATTTTTCACACTCGCTTTGTTCACGTATTTCCATCTTGTTTTGCTTTCCAATTTATATATATAAAGATATGTTCATGAGTAGATATTTGAGAAGACCATGCGAAAGAAAATTTTCTTATATCTGATAAAATTTCTTTTTGTGACACAAAGTGTAAAATGAATTTATTAAAGTTTTATTAAAGAATATATATATGTATATATATATATATATATATATATATATATATATATATATATATATATATATATGAAGAAGGACCATTGTTAATTGTTAAATATGAATATTTATATATATACGTTTGTATATTTCTAATAAATTATTATTTTACTCTTTTCTTCCTGTTTTTTTTACCAATTGTATATTATTGTATATTATTTATTCACGCCTTATATAAATATATAAAATACATATAAATATGTATAAAAAAACATATATATAAATATAAGCAACAGTGTGAGTTAAATGTCTTATATATATATATATATATATATATATATATATATATATATATATATATAATTATATATATATATATATACCATCTTAAATAAATATATAATTTTAATGGTAATGTATAAAATGATTAATGTCCGTATATATATATATAATGTATATAGAATAAACCTATCTATCTACCGATAGGCCTATCTATATATCCGACTATCTATCACATCATGAGTTCCTCTTAAAAGGATACTTGATAGCTGTTAACCATGAATATCTTCTCTAGGACTAACGTATTATTCATTTATTAAGATATTCCCACCTTACATAAATATATAAAATATAAGCAACAGTGTGAGTAAAATGTCTCTAATCTAATGTCCTATCTACTAACCCTTGCTAAATCTGTATACCCTCTTCTGGAACATTTTTATTGAGAAAGATAAGTATATAGGAATTGATATTGGTACAGTTCATTCGCAATCAGTTCTCTATAATCGAGGTTTTTTACTTAGGTTCCCAATTAATTCAGGTTCCGCAGCCTCCCGTTTTCTGACCGTAGAAAATGCTTCATTAAATATTGGGCCCAATGATTTTTCTACTGATGTTACATTCATTACACCTTTTCCTGATTTTATTTCAATTGACTCTCTAATTAGTCTAGTTAATCTGTTGTGGTTGCATAACGCGATGCGTTTACATCCCTCCCAGTCTATTTCATGACCCGTTTCCTTCGAATGCCTAGCTAGGTCTGATTTTTGAATGTGTCCATATTTGCAGGCTGTCTTGTGTTCACCTCTACGAACCTTTATAGGTCACATGGCTTCGCCTATATACCTGAGATTACATTCTTTGCATGGTATCGCATATACTCCTGATGTCTCGAGTGGTTCTATTCTTTCTTTTTGGTTAGGTAGTTTATTGCCTATAGTAAGCGATTGTCTTAAAACTGTTTTAATATTGTATTTAGCTGCTATTATTCTAATTTTCCTGCTCAATTTCGAATCAGGTAATATTTTAATTTTGTGCTTATCTGGTTCTGTTTCCTTCTTTACTTTGTTTATTATATTATTATTAAATCTCTAACATCTCATCTAATAATCTATCTATTATACTTGACGGATAGCCATTTAGTTCGAATATTTCTTTTAATCTCCTCATTTCCTTATCTCTATTTTCTATATCCACTATTCTAAGACTCCTTAATATCATGGATTTAAGAATGCCTATTTTCATTCCATATGGGTTATTTGATAAGAAATTAAGAAGAAGTCCTGAATAAGTCTCTTTTCTAAAAATATCTCTTTCCAATCTGGAACCGTTCCGTTTTATTTTCACATCCAAAAAGGGTAATTCATCATTATTCTCTTTCTCCAATGTAAACTTTAATTCACCTAATTGGTTGGCTAATTCGAGGAATTTATTTAACTCATTATCACTATGATTCCAAATTATAAACATATCATCCAGGAATCTTACATACAAGTTTGGCTTGAGAGGAGATTTTAACAACAGATTTTTTTCAAAACAGTACATAAAAATATTAGCAACCGGGACTGATAGTGGTTGTCACATAGGGACACCTTTAACTTGTTTATAAATTCATTTCTGAACCTAAAGTAGGTGGAGGACGTACAAATATTTAAGATTTTCATAATACTACTTAACATCATTTTACTACCTTCTATTATCTCTGGGAACTGTTAAACAACGCTTCAAACTTTCTAATGCTGCTTGTACTGGGACATTAGTATACATCGATACAACGTCCAGGCTAGCCATTCTACCATTATAATACAAATTATATCTCCTAATAATGTCAATAAAATGATATGTGTTCTTTTAAGTATAATATAAAAAATAAGTATATTTTCTAATTCTGTTCCTTAGAAATTTATACAATCTATAAGTTGATGAGTTTTGTACATTAACGTTTTAATCTAAGTGGATTCCCCTGTTTATGAATCTTTACTAGACCATAAACTCTCGGAGGGACTGTGTCACGTTGTATTAATGAATTCCCAAGTCCTGGTTCTAATTCATTCGACTCAATCATTCTATTAATTATAGTCTTAACTTGTCCTTGTAACTTATCAGATGGATCTTTATTTATTTTATTATAAACCTCGAAATTATTTAATTGTTCATAAACTTTCAATTCATAATCTGACCGGTTTATAAGTACCATTGCACCACTCTTATCCGCCTTAAATCATATTACTTGATTGGATAATAATTCTGCTCTTAAGCGTTTCAGATCATAACTCTGCTTGCATCTCACCTCTTTATGCTCTAACACCGCTTTGGACACATCCAATTCAAACTTAGTCTTATCTTTGTCTGGGAAGAACTGGGCAATCTTTACTGTTTCTGTAATTATCTCATTCCTAGGTACGTAATCAATAGGGATCGCAGTATTAAGTCCAAGATTAAGAATTTGTTTTTGGTCTTCTTTGAGATCCATTTTCGATAAATTAACTAAACGTTTGGACATGACCCTATCAATTCTCTTATTTCTCAAAGGGCAATTTATTCCCAATTTTGCTAGTTTTTTACATTCCTTTGTTTAATTTTTTTAATTTCATTATCCCTCGTTTTGTCTGTGAAATCTTCAATATGTTTGAAATCCAACATACGTAATCTCGCCAGTAATATGGATCTTATTTTTGTCTTCTCTCTAATCAGTTCAAATTTACGTTTGTTTAGTTTATTAATCGATATTTTTATTAAATGTAAACAAAGCTCATGTTTAAGAGTATTTCCTACTTTATCAAAAACGAATGAAAGTTTAAACCTAAAACATTTCGGTATAACATTAAATTTTAAACATTTATTAAGGAACGAGGTATTTTCCACTTGCCTAACAATCTGCATCTTCTTCCGCTTGTACTGATTCATAAGTGTGACCACTGTCGCATCATATTTGATTTTCAAATAACTTTTGAACTCAATGTTTTGCGGTGTGTAAGCATTCAGGTTATCAATGCCGCGTTTTGCGTACGCGGGTAATAGCTGTACACGGGCAGTTACACAAAGATCCGATTTGTCACTATTTCCAATTTTATTTTGTCTTTGATCGGGTTGACTCATTTTTACTTCAATTGGAAATGCGGTTCTATCACATCTTTGTTTACTGGCGACGTTTCGGTGCCTACTTTCCAGCACCATCATCAAGCAACACAACACTGATCACAATAGCAGATTTAAGCAAATGTGGTAACCTCGTTCCAAAACCATTCTATTTATATATTTTTTGACTCAACACTAGTTTTAATCATAGAATTTGTCTCAGTAACTAAACTCAATATATAACTATTTGTAATTAGCAGACCTTTCATTACCTCACCTATCTCAAATTCCCGGTATACGTAATCTCATCTTGTATGCAGAATATTGTTTGGGAGAGAGACAGTATCGAACCTTTTGTTATTTGTTATAACTGTATTGCTACTATGTCACGGTAATCAAATGATAAAAAACTAAAACCTTGAATGTCATATATTGTATTTTATTTAAAGCCGGGAACTCTAATGTATACAATGGTGTATGAGGTATTGCGCACATAGTAACAAATTAGTTCAAATATGGAGCAGCAAGTTACTTAGATGGATGGTGAGTGAATGTTATAGCGACGCTTAGGTGAAAGATTAAAGAGAGAAAGGTAGAGATAGTATGGACAACTATCGTTTTTCAAAAATTAATCGTAAGCACAATGCAAAGAAATAATTGCATAAGAATATTTGCTCATATGACTAAAATAATTCATTATACCTATATACATATATATCTAAATATGATATCGCCAGTAAACAAAGATGTGATAGAACCGCATTTCCATTGGAACGAATAATAAGTCAACCCGATCAAAGACAAAACAAAATTGGAAATTGTGATCAATCGGATCTTTGTGAAACTGTCCGTGCACAGCTATTACCCGCGTACGCAAAACGCGGCATTGGAAGACACATTCATGATCGGCTAATGTGAAGCAAGTGGAAGTTCACCATTTACATATCAAAGGAAAATGGTGTCGTTCGCAAAATTGATACATGCTTCACCGGGCAAAGTTAAGCAAGAGGGAATTCCCCTTCACATATCAATGGAAGGTGGTGTTGTACTAAAAAAAGTCACCATTTTGACTGGGCAAAGTAGACGCTTTTTTAACCACACAATGTAAATCTAGTGGACTTTCATCATTTATTTACCGATGGTCTTTGGTGTTATTCTTGATTCAGACAAAATTCTGACCTGGAATTTTGGAGAAAGTGGAAGTTCATTTTTAATTATGAAAGGTAATCCATATTGTGCTCAAAACTGACATCTTTTTGACTAGACAATGTGAGGAAATGGAAGTCCGTATACTATTTAGCAATGGAGATGGTGTTATGCTCAAAGCAGATGCTTTCTCCACCAGACAATGTGAATCAAGTGGTTTTCATCATTTACTTATCATTGGAAGCTCATGTTATTCATGAAATAGACAAAAGTTTGATCTGACATTGTGCAGCATGTAGAAGTTCATTTTTGATTGAACGGTTTTGATTTCGCTGATTCATTTGAGTAAGAAATTGCCTAACATCCACTTTGGAAAATCAAGTTTGCATAATTAATTGATCACAAATGAACCCCACGTCTTAACTGCGTACAGTCATCTTTATTTTATAATTATACATTTATCTTATCCCTAAATCGTTTCAAAATCATTCCTCCAGTTCAGTCATTTATAATTAATATAATGTTTTGTTAAATTGGTATAAAATTCTTCACAGACAGAAATTCTGTTCTAATTAAATGCTCTAATTGGAACAGAATTCCGAATAAGCTGCACCAATTTACCATAATTATATTACGGATTAACCTAACTTATTCATATTTCTGAATGATTTAAAATATTTGTATATATCACAAATTCATCCTTCAATGTGCATCGTGAAAAGAACAGTCTGCCTTATTAGACAACTATTTTGAAAATTTAGCTTATTGAATTTAAAGTCTAGTTAAAACAGAGATATCATATAACAATTAAATGCGAATTTCAAATAATTAGTTGTGTCATGAAATTCATTATTTTGTCAATAATCAATTCAACAATATTTGTAATTCGTAGCTGAGGGTCTTGGAGACAGTAGATTTATTGGAGTGATCAAATAAATAATTAAATTATTTTGACTTTATAAGTCACGAAGAATGTTTAATTTGAATGAAAATTAATTTAAATGAAAGTAAAGACCAACCAATTTAATATTTAAAACGCCACATTCAATCTAATAGAATTAAAAATAGTATCATATTTATTCAATAGGTGTCAATTAAACAGATAAATTTTAAAATATGAACACACCATGCTAATCGAACCGTTCCGAAAAAATGCTAGCGATTTCAGAAAGATTATTAAATTTTAATATGTTGGACCTAGAATGAGCTACTATTTGTTTGATGTTACGGAGAATCTCAAGGTAAAGTTAATACAATCTCTATTTTATCATCTGTTCTGATTTATTTTGACATTAATCGCAGTTGCATCGGTGGCCATATATACTTTTCGTGATTCTTGGTCCGTCAGGCTAACTCTGTTAATCCTGTTGATAGCGTGCGACGTGTAATGTAGATATTATCAGACGGAGAGATTAATTGTGGCGATGCATTTTACTTGCCTTTGGGGCAGATTCCGAGTTAAGCTCACTATTTCTATAACAAATTTATCACAAGTATAAATTAGGTGTTGCGAACCAAGTAACAAATTAGTTCATTTGTGACCAGTAGGATAAACCAAAGGCAGCATGAACAGAAAGTATAATCTCATGCACATTCGTTTCGTGCTTACTGTCGACTCATCAGTAGGACACGGTATTACACCTTCCCACTTTCCTCACCCAAATATATAGTGCTTAAAGGGCGTAATACTGGCTCCTACTGATGAATCGTCAGTAAACACGAAACGTATGTGCTTCAGATTATACTTTCTGTTCATGCTGTCTTTGGTTTATCCTTCAGGTCAAAAATGGACTAATTTGTTACTAGGTTCGCAACACCTAATACATACTTGCATATATATAGATATATATATATATATATATATATATATATATATATATTAGCTCTCCGCAACAAACAATATTTAATTGTTAAACATTTAGCAAAAGTTTAGATAATTAAATTATGATCCAAATTTGAGAAAATTGAAGCGTGAATGTATGCATCAGTCCATTTATATTCAAATGTTAGACAATTGAAGTACACGTTATAGATAAAAGATTAAATGGTAATAGTAAAATAAATGTACCTTTATATATATGATAATTTGCTCAAAAGCGTCTCAAAACAAGGAATTTTACAAAGGCATATTTAAGAGCGTTTATGTAGGAAATTCAATATGTTACTTAGATATAAATAAATGAAATCGACGTAAATTAATTTACTTCTTGAGGATAGTCAGGTAGATCTGGTCGATTTCTTGCTAGTTTGGAATGAGAATAAACATCTGATATAGCTTTTAGAAATTTATCTGAAATAAAGTTAGAATAATACAAATTCGTTCATATTTATCACCTTGATATAATTCATCTAAAACAGTCAAACAGAAAATTGTGAAAATTGAATGAGTTCTATTAATTGCATTATTTCAAAATAACAATGATTTACACTATGATCTCTCCACGAGAAATCAATGCTAAGATATTAGGATATCCTGTGACAGGCCAGAAGAATTGACAAACTAATATCGCTAAACAGCCAGGTTTTATGGTGAAAGTTCATACTATGTCCTCATTGACGGCAGAAGGATGATGGTAAGCTTGTTTCAAATCCATTATTGTAAGCGATATGCGTTCACTAGGTTTCACTAGCAACATATTAACATTGTACTTAAATGCGTATAATCAAAGAATTTAGCTTAAGTTAATTAGCGCAGTCTAGTTTACAAGAATAATTGGAAAAGCGAATGTCACGCTATTTTTTAAGGTCTGGTGATCGCCTGAATTCATTACTATTGGCTTTGAGTTTCGCGACAGGAAATGGCCTCGCTGTAGAATACTTGTTAGGCCTTAATATCAATGTGGATAAACGTATTGGTTAGCACCAGTTTTGAGTTTTTACGATACAAATATAGCCTATGTTTTCGAAGTATAGCTGAAATATCAGTTTGAAGAGCACGTGGGGAAGGAAGCATAGTATTTTATTTTGAGTGTTTGCATTTTTTGACGAAAAGCAGTATCAAATACCTATCAACACGTCGAAGTCTTATGGTCTACCATATTAAAATTTATGCATAAAATTGAACGGTAATTAGAACCCGAAACAATATTAAACAACAGGACAAGAATAAAAATGTGCACAACCTTGCGTCTTAAACCAAAGGTTAAAGTGAATTACCGACGGTTATAGCTCGAATTAGGCACAATTAAAGTTTTTGAAAGCAGTCGCCTAGCAACAATGTTGTGTCAAAGTCATCTTTTAGGTTTGATAATGTTGCTTTGGTGTCAGCGACAAACCCTATCCCGATTTGAAAATATAATCGGTAACTAAGCACGTGCAGACTCATAGTATAATGAGCAACGAAAATGGCCTAATTGTATACACGAGCGGGGCTATCTTTGGCAATAGTACATTTGTTGGCCAATCTGGTGCGACGGAGCTTTAGCCGCTCAAAAGTAAATGCCCCATTAAATGCGGAAACAGATGTGATGCTTTAAAAAATCTAGTCTTGGTTAATTTTCACGAAGGGCTTTGCGAAATGTCGTATGTAAAAATCTTGCGTCGTAGTTTAAATTCATTTATTAGAAGAACATATAATTCGATATGGAGCCTTCCTAATTAGATTTAAGCGAGCCAAGAATTAATAACGGTGGTTATAATACAACTTTCTAAATAAAAATTTTTTTAGACACTTGGCAATATTGATAGCGCTATATGCCGAAATATTCAATCATAGCGGAAGAAAAGCTCTCATTTTCTTATCTCGTTGTGGCCCATCGACTAATCCTTTTAATGTTGTGACCAAGAACAATTTTTCTATCCTCTGCCTGTAGTTAAAATAATGCGATTGGTGCTTATCTTAACTTTGTATCCATTCCAATTTACCTCATATGACCACCCAAAATTAATAAAAATATATTAGTGTTTTAAAAAGACAGCCACAAAAGATAACATATCAATTCAATGTGAACAATGTGGCGATTGAAATGCTACCGCATAAATGTAAATCTCTATATCACGGTAGGGGAAACAGTAACCAGTTCTGTATCACAAAAGATCCCGTGGAATATTCATCTGCATGGCAAAGAGTGCAAATTTTCTCGGAAATTAGCCATCTTATTAAAACCATATTTTAGAATGTAAATGCGACAATTTATCAAAACTACACACAATATATACATATATAGTCCAAGGATCAAATAGGAAAACCGATTTACACAAAATATCATGCATATACAAGGATGGTCAAAATGTTATATAAATATTGATAGCTAGTTTCGGGGTTATAAAATCAAATGCCCAAGAAATTTCTAAGTAAAATAGAAAGTCAAACAGGACAATGATTAAAACTAAAACGCAATTTTCCTGCAACGTTACCTGTATAAACTCTTAGTTAATGACTAAATTCATTTGAAACTTAAAATATGTACACGATTTAATCTAAATTTCAAAGATAAAAACAAATGAAACTGTTAGTAAATTTATTATAACCTTGGTTGCTCTTTGACTCATGAGCTACTTTTAATAAATTAGATAGATATTTACGCATTATAAGATATAATTTAATCAGTAATTCAGTGCTACATATCAATATCAAAAAGTATTCTAAAAAATATGTATTAACTCTATGAGCAATCTTGCCTATAATAAACGCCCTTTCGTCGGCCTCTAGGCTAATGTACCTTTATTTATATCAATTAGCCAAATTTCCATTCCACCACTGTTTCAGTCTTGTCATCTCCTGTGTTTACATTGTAGTTTCTTGTCCCACTAAAAGACGCTGTTTTAAAAATCCAAATCACCTGATAAATAATAACTGGAAAAAACAAATCCAGACAACTGGGATCTAATATAACGTTTCCAATATTTAGCTTTGCTAAACAAATTGAGATATAAGCCGTGGTGTCTTTTTTGTATTTCTTCGTATATAGCTTAGATTTTAACGGAAATATTAAAGTACAATACAAATAGTTTGTCAAGTAGAAAATCGATGACTGCGCGTGCGATGATAAGACATTAAAATATAGTTTTTGGACTTCATTTCATGTATAACGAAATTGACCTAAGATTCCCTACGTGACAATCTTTGTTGGAAATAATTCGTCCTTAATAAATCGACGTTGAAAACGTATGATTTAGCAATGATTATGATATTATATAATAAGACATTGCATCTGTTAAAATTTGCATATTCATGATTTATAGTTCATTTATTTATTTGAATATTTATAATTAAATCTCTTTCGACGTTTGGGATAATTGAAATAAAGTTGATCTGGTAACTAATCGGCTGCATCCCTGAATTGCTTGATGCTTTACCAATATTAATGTATTTTTGAAATATAAATTTAAAATATTTTCAAAACCTTATTACATATTATTATTAGAGAAGCAGACGTTCGTGTCTCATAAATGTAAAGCAAACGATTTTCATACCACGACCTTCGCTGTTTATGAAAATGATTTACTACTGGCTTTTTAATCGATAAGAAAGAAGAAACCAGTTTCAAAGGCAACAAATAGCCAGTAAAATCAGGATGCAATGGGCAAGATAATCTTGCGGAATTAGCTACAGCCAGAAAATTTGAATTTAACAATAATTGTTTGCGCGGGTGGTGGTAACAATTCTTTAAATCAAGTTTGGGAGCTTGAAGTAAACACCAAT